>RJWM01006445.1:0-84388 GCA_004363535.1 Dasyprocta punctata
GGCCTGAGCTACATAGTGCGACCCTGCCTCAAAAAACCAGGGCCGGGAGTTTGGCTCAGTGCCTTAAGCGCCTGCCCTGGCAGGTGCGAGGTTGTGAGTTCAATCCCCGGTGCCGCAAAAAAAAAAAAAAAAAAAGAAGAGGAAACCCCACAAAGAAAATGGAGAAAGGAAACATTTGCTGTTATTTTGGATCTTTTAAATATTCCATGTGGGCAGATTGCACGAATAAACTAAGAACTAGAACATTCGTTTGTCGTTCCTCAAACCACTTTATAATAATAAGAATACTGGAAAAATAAGTACTGAAACCAGCTTTCCTGACCCTTCCCTCCATTGTTTCCTCTTGGCACACACACATTCACATGATTCTAGCAGGATGCAAGAACACACGTGTGTCAGAGACAAGCTCAGGATCAGGGAGAGAGCTGATCCCCTGCCCTGGGAACCAGGAAGAGTGGGAACCCTCAGCGACCTCCTTCAAGGGCGTCTTTCTGCAGCAGGACTGGTTTGGTTGATGGAATTTGTCCTTGGAATGAGGCTGCCAGGGAAGCGGAACGGGCCGGGCTGCAGGCCTCGGCGTGACGGGAATTCC
This sequence comes from Dasyprocta punctata, assembly GCA_004363535.1. Taxonomy (NCBI): domain Eukaryota; kingdom Metazoa; phylum Chordata; class Mammalia; order Rodentia; family Dasyproctidae; genus Dasyprocta; species Dasyprocta punctata. The sequence goes on from RJWM01006445.1 coordinate 593, forward strand.
TGGAAGCCCACCGACCTGAACGCCGCCTCGGTGAGAACCCTGGAGAGTCCACCTCCGAGCCTCGCGCGGGCCACAGTGAGGCCCTGCCGCAGGAGGGCTGGCCTGGCGGCTGTGCGGCTCTGCGGAGCTCGTTTCCCTGAGGTCTGGGCGACTGGAGGAGGCATTGGAGGCCGTGGCACTGGCCCGCAGGATTGCTCAGGCAGCTACGGCCAGGGCAGTGTGGAATTGCTCAGCATGGAAGGGGCAGTGGCGTTAGTCCTGCCGGTCTTGCTGGCTGAAAACACTTTATTTTGCTCAAGCCACCTCTCTGCCTGTGCGTGACGCAGCTGAAAGTGACCCTGGTGCGTCACGCCCTTGGGTAATCTTCCCCCAGCCGGGAGGCTTCCTCCTAGGAGGTGAGTCACATTATGTCATTGTGAGAAGACCCAAGTCTTAGGCCCCCGAAAGCCAGAGAGCCCCCTGCTGCCACAGGGAGTGAGTTCCGGCCCTGCCCCGTGTGAGTGGGGAGCCCCTTCCCTGGATCTCCCGTGGAGGGCGTGTCAGGGAACGGGCAGGACACAGGAAGACCGGCTGAAGATAGGTGGCGCCTGCGGTGGGGCGACGGCCCTTTCTCCTTTATGAAACTGTGGTCGGAGAGGACATCGGCTCCCGTGGCAGGTAGGATCCTGGGTCCCCTCCTGGGTGTCTACAACGCACCCTGGGATCGCACGGCCGTGTGTCACCTGCCAGGACACGGCCCCTGCAGTCACCCACTGTTACATAAAAAAAGGTTTTGTAATTCATGCCCAATCCAATTAATGGCATCACTGTCTTTTAATAATCAAAATGAGGCATCGGTGTTTGATTTACTGTGGCATGATTCAGGGAAGTAATATCAGAAACCAATCCAGCCACTGCAAAGTAATTTGAGTCTTTAATCTTTTAACCCAATCAAAGTTAATGAAATGTGTTGTTAATAACCAATCCATTTTTTCCACTATTAACATAGTTATATAAACAAGTTTCTGCATCAGCCCTGAAAATCAAATTGTCAACCCACTCAATAATGTTGATATAATAAGGTGATAAAACATATCTCAACTTAATAAACAACCTTGTAATCACATTTTTAACCACTTTTCTCTTGAGATGGAAGGAAAGCAAACATTCTCCATCCTGGGAAAGTCTCTGTGATCTCTGCGCTTCATTCAGAGAGGAAGGAAGAGTTGGGGGTCCCTGAAGAGCTGTCCAGGGCAGTGCATCCTGTGACCCCTGCCCAGGGCTGAGTGGCAACTTTGAGAACCAGAATGTGACTGGTGGAAGGAAGGGGTGTGGAGAGGAGACGGCTGGCTGACTCCCGGCCGCTTCCCTGGACACCACGGCTCAATTCCGGGTCCCAGGGGCCCAGGGACACCGTATAACCATCAGCCACCCAGCGCATGTGTGGAGGTGATTACTAGCACACATGCCAGGATCACAGGCCAGAGAGGCCGGGACGCATGCTCACCCTGACACCGCAGGCTGAGGGTCCAAACTCCCGCCTCTGGGGCCCCCGCCTCTGTCACAGCTGCGTTGGTGGCAGGGACTGGCCTCACTCTGGGGCAGAGATGGAAAAATACAGTATGTGTGTGCCTTCAGCCAGGACCTCGGGAGGGCTCCTGGGTGGTCACAGAGCTCACATCGAAGGACGCAGTGCTGACGGTGGCCCTGTGATATCACCACGTCCGGGCCTCCATGCACAACCCCGCTGTCTACGGTGGGACACAGGAGGAAAGGCCGGGAGGCACCAGGCTGTTGGAGGGCACAGGTGGCCTGCTCGAGGCCCAGCAGTGGTCTAGACACACGGGCCTGGTCACCTTACCCTGTGTCCACAGCCTGGGGGGCACAAGGGCAGGCTGTGCTGGGGCACGGACTAACACAGCGAGGTCAGGCGCGTTTAAACCCTGGAGTGGGAGGTCACGAGAGGGGCTGGTGCCAGATGGGACCTGAGGGGGAGGGGCAGAGCTTGGGTCGGGGCAGCGGGTCTCAGGGAGGAGGAAGAGGAGATTCAGAAGCGGAGGCCAGGGGGAGACCAGGCCACCGACAGTTTGCATTCCCCCTAACTCATGTGTTGGAATCATCATCCCTGGGCCGTGAGGTCAGGAGAGGAGAGGCCTTAGGGCCCTGGTGAGAGGGCTGGAGAGCTACCTCGCCTTCCACCACGCCCGAGAAGGCGCTGGCTGAGAACTGGGAGGTGACCCTCGCCTGCACCAGCTCAGGGGCCGTGGCTGGGACCTTCCAGCCCTGGCACTGTGAAAAACAAAATTCTACCATCCACCCAGGTTACTGCACTTCCCTTACAGCAGCCTGAACTAAGACACAGGGGGACAACAGGGGCAGGGGGCAGCTGCCCTGCCACTGTGGTGTCCCCAGGAGGCCCTGCTGAGGCTGTTCCGGCATCGGGGACCGTGAGAAGCCCTAGTTCTTCCAGCAAATGTCCTTTGTGCTCGAGGTCCTTTGCGGGGTCTCCTTCCTGCAACACCAGCTCCGTCAGGTCCCCAACAGTTCTTGACACTGTCGCCATGGCGCTCGGGGCCCTGGAGGAGCCATCAAAGGCCGCCCATGTTTCTCCACATCTCCCCTGGTGCTTCAGGGCGCTGTGTCCTTACCTGGGCTCAGGGAATCTGCCCAGGGCCACACAGCTGAGCAGCGGGAGGCTGGATTCCGGCTGGGGCTGTGTTTGTGGCAGGGAGCCCACGAAACAGCCCGACGCTGCCCAGCTGTGCCAGCCGCACTGTCCAGCTGGTCAGCTTCACTGCGCTGCAGCTGTGCTGGGGACTCTCACCCGCTGTGCACCAGCCCTGTGTCCACTGCAGATGCCACCGGAGGAGGCGGCCTGGCCCACACCAGGGCTCAGCCTGGAGCCTCCTAAGGGAGAGGACAGACCTCAGTAGAAGGGCCAGGCCGGGGCCACCGCCCACCCCGACTGCCCTCAACCCGTGACGGTGGCCCTGAAGGCTGCCCTGGCCTCAGTTGTGCCAAACCTTGGAGTTGCCACAGCTTGAGAGGAGAGGAGGAGCAGGCCCTGCTCTGTCCTGCGCGGGGCTCCGGCACCCCGGACCTCATGGGGACCACGGAGGGCCAGCCAGGCCATTGTCTGCCTCGTGCCTGGAGACCCACACTCACACCTGTCCTCACCCTGCACCAGAGCCGGAGATGTCCGTGGGGTGCTCCTGTGAGGGGACACGGCTTCTCGTGGCTGACCGGGGAGTGGGCACTGGAGAATTAAGGGCACAGCCCAACAGCTCCGCACACAGCAGGCGCTGTGCTTTGGGGGCGGCAGCCTGTCGGATCCAGAACTTTCCTAGGAGGGGTGGCCTTGTGGGTGGACGGGAGTCCGGGGCAGGAACAGTGTGCGCTGGCGTGCAGCCCTGCCTACTGTGCGGCCCACGTCCACTGCCCTGACAGCCGGTGACCTGTTCTGCTGCAGCAGCCGCCGTGGTGGGGCCGGCCCGCCAGGGCACCACCAGGCGGCGGGCTCCTGCTGCTCCTGTGTGTGGTGGACCTGCTGGCGACCTTGCCAGGCGCAGTTCAGAGTCCCAGTCAGGACCCGGGGAGGCAGCACACTGCTGTGCGTGACCAGGGCCGACCGCGTTTTAGGGCTGGCTGGGGTGCTGCTGACCTCCGCCGGGACCTGGACCACTGCGGGCCACGCAGCGCTGCTTGGGAGCAGTCCTCATCGCCTCTGAGCTTTGGTCGATGGCTTTCCTCTGCCCTGGCCCTGGGCCCGGAGAGCAGTTTCCCCAGCAGCACCTGTGAAGCTCACGGCTCCTCGGCCACAGGAGCCATTAACAGGTTCCGCTCCACAGCCCAGTGGGCCCAGCCCCGGGGCCTCTGGAAGCCCCCCGAGTGGTGGCGGCCTGGAAGCCACACTTTGGGCCCGAGGCCCATCTGGGGCTCTTTCTGGGACAGGAAAGGTGGCTTCAGGGAAGGCCTGATTCTGCACAGTGGTTCTCACACTGCCTGCCCGGCCTGATTCTGCACAGTAGGCCACCACCATGATGGGAGCTGGTCCCCCACTCCGTCCTCCCCGGCACAGGGAAACCCCAGGGCCCTGCCCTGCGGCTGGCAGGAAGGGGTTGGGGTGCCTAGGCCAGGCAGGCCCTGTACTCCGGGGCTCTCTGAACGGCACATCCTGTGTGGAAGGCACCTCACTGGCACAACGCCGGGACCGTGACGCTGGCACATCGCTGCCGTGTGAGCTTTGCTAATGCCCCTCACAGCCAGCGACACCCTGGAGCCCTTGCTGCACGCCCTGTCCTGTCCGAGCCGCCCTCCTCCGGGACTCAGACTCCCCTGACCTGATGGCCTGGCCGCTCTGGGCAGCACGGGCCGCTGTCTTGAGCACCGGTGCTCGGTGTGGGGGTGCCGATGTCACGGCGACGTTAGATCCAGGGCTGAGTTTTGGAGGGGAGTCTCAGGAGCGGGGCCCAGGGTTCTTGGCGGGATTTGGGTCGGCCGGTCCCTGAAGGCGTTTTCTCTGAAGTGTCGTGAGACGGCTTCTCCTCAGGAGGGAGGAACTTGGCCAGCTCGAGGGTCCCTCGAGTGCCACCTGTTCTCCCAAATGCTGCACAAAGGGTCACAGGACTGGTTGTCCGAAGGCTGGGGCTGGGGAACACGTCCTCTCGGGCTCTCCCTGCCCGGTGCCCAGGGCTCCCTGGGCGGTGGCAGCATCGCTCCGCCTTCTTCCTGCCTTTACTCGGCCTTCCTCCCTATGGGGCCGGGAGTCCTCGGGCCTCTCGGAGGTCGCATGGCACCAAGGGCCCACTCTACCCCAGGACAGCCTCACACAGGCTGGCTGCTGGGAGTTAGGGGTCTCGGGCTGCCTTTGGGGGGTACAGCTCACTCCGTGCTCATTCCCCTGGCACGGACCCCAGGGCCAGGCAGGTGCCTCACGAGGTGGCAGAGGAAGCCTGGCACCCCCAGCACCCATCTGCCACCAGGGTCCTACTCGGCCCCTCCTGGCCGAGACTGGCTGCTGAGGATTCCAGAGAGGTGGCCCCCACCCCTTCCGGCACCCCCATGCCATGTCTGGGAGACTCCAACCTGACGCCTGAAATCCCAGAGGCCTCAGTGCCCCCAGCACCCCTGCCTCCCCTGCTCCGCACACCTCAGGGCACCTGGTCTCAGCCTCAGTGCTGCTTTGCCTCAGTGGGCCTTCCCGGCTACACCCCAAGTCCATCCCCACCTCAGCCTGGACTTGATGGTGACTCACAGCAGACCAACGGCAGGAAATGTGCAGAGTCCGTGGGGTGAGCCTGGGCCCAGGGCCTGCACTGCCAGCCAGGCAGGGGGCCCGGCCACACGCACGCCCGGCCCAGGGCCTGCACTGCCAGCCAGGCAGAGGCCCCGACCACACGCACGCCCGGCCCAGGGCCTGCACTGCCAGCCAGGCAGAGGGCCCGACCACACGCACGCCCGGCCCCGGCCCCTGTCCTCCCCACCGGGCCCCGGGAGGAGACGAGGCCATTGGTCACCATGCCACCCATTGACTCCCTGCAAACTGTCCCGAAATCAATTCCCTGGAAGCCGACTCCTGGATGGTCAAGCGAGCGATGATGGGCAGAGGCCTCTCAGCCCCTCGGGCCGCTCCGCATGGCCAGGGGAGGTGGGAAGGTGCTCCCGGGCCCCGCCGTCCGCACAGGGGCGGGGTGGGAGGGAAGTGCCGTGGCCGCTCGGGTGCTGGAGGGTGGCCCTTGCTAAGTCTTAGAAGAGGCCCCGGCCTTCCAGCAATAGGTCTGGAGCTTCACATCTTCCTGCCCAGAACCCCTGCCACACCCCCTGGGGACGCCAAGTCCGTGTGCAACCCCAGGGCACACATATACCCCGCTTCCCTCCTGGACTTGGAGTCTCCCACCGTCTCCGAGCCAGCCCCACCCGCCAGCCCCTCTGGGAAGGGGGCTGGGGTCTCAGGGCTGGGGAAGAGGAGACGAGGGGTGGAGGGGAACTGGGGCTTCTCTGTACTGCTCACTGCTTTCTGTGCCGGGCTCTGAGCTCAATCAGGCTTCCTGGAGGCTCAGGAGGGCAGCTCCTCTTCCGACCTCCTCTGACCAGGACAGGGCGGCCTCAGTTTCCCCCAGGCCTGGTGGAGCGATGCCTATTACAGACCTTGCCTCTGGGGAATCACGACAAGTTTGTTCTGAGGTTCTGCCTGCAAACATAGGGATGGTGAAATTCTATTTTGTACATTTCTCTTCTTTTAAAAAAGAAAAGCAAGGTGTGCAGTGCATTGCTAGTCGTGGACAAGGCTGGCCCTGCAGACCCGTCTGTGAGGACCGCGCCGTCTCCCCAGCACTGCCCAGAGCAGCTCTGGCCCTGGGTCCACCCTGTCCAAGCACTCCTGATACTGTGAGCTTCAGACACCTCGGTAAGGTGAGGTGCCAGCGTCCCAGGGAGCAGCTCGGCAGCTTTGGGTGACAGCTGGACCATGGTGACTGCGGACCTTGCATGGACCCCACAGAATCCACGCCAAAGTTTCCCTCTGCCACCCCAAGTGCCCGCAGCCAGCCAGACTGGACATCATGGAGGCTTCACTGGTTCCCCTTGTCAGGGTTTGGTGTTGCTGGGATTTGGGTTTTGTTTTATTTTGCTTTGCTTTACAAGATTTGGGAGTGGACTCCCCACAGTGCTTCCCAGAACACTGCTCCCTGAGCTCAGGGTCCTGCTGGTCCCCTCAGCCATCATAGTCAGAATTGATGCTGCAGAACCAAGACCAAGAGTTCGAGACGCATTTCAGATACTCGTGGCTTGCTGCTGAGGGTGCTGGGACTACCCTGTGTCTACCCAGGAAGGGTGAGGACTACGCGTGTCAGAGCTGTGACCTCCTCCGGGAGGAGCTGGGTGTGTGGCGCTGCATGAGGCACAGGTGGCTGCCCCGAGTCGGAGAGGCCAAGTCGTCTCGCAGGGCAGTGACCCACTGCGCACGCTGGCCCCCTCTGCAGAGGACGGCTGGCCAGCGCCCCAGTGAAGGGTCCTCGTGTCACTCAGCGGGAAAAGGCAGCGGGGTCGCGCGTGCCTGCCCTCGGCCGCTTCTGCAGCAGAGCCAACATGGGCAGCCTGGGGTGGGGTGGGCGCAGGTCCTGTCCAGCCCCCGGCACTGCGGGGTTTGACTGGAGCACGGCGGAGGGATGCAGGGGTGGGGGGTTTCCACCCCGGGGAGCTGTCTCCTGAGCTGCGGGGCACCACACCGCTTGGTGCTCACTGGGCTGAGCAGGAGGGCTCTGCCTTCAAGGCTGGGTCTGGAGCAGCCCCCTGCCGTACAGGGTGCAGATTTAGCCCAGGCTTCAAAGCCTGTCGGGCCTTCACTTCTGATCCGTGACTCTTGGCCCGCGGGCGGAGTGCACGCTCCCGGCTCCCATGCGGGCTCACAGTCCCTGCTTCCTGGACGGATCAATGGATCTGGAATCTAGGACAGGCAGCCCAGAGCGAGAGGGAAAAGCTGCTCCTTCTCTTTCATCTCTCCCTCTCCACCAAACGCCAGGGAGGGGACAGTCAGAAAGTCAGGGGGCAGCGGGCGGTGGGCGGCCCGAGGGAGGCTTCCGAGGCTGGGCCAGCTCCCAGCAGAGCCCCTCAAAGGCCCAGGGCGGCGGGACAGCCACGCGGCCAGTGTCTCAGCCAGGCTGGGAAACATGCTGGGCCAGTTCCCATAAAGTCGGCTTTCATGCGGCTGGGAACCGGGTAAACGATGGATCTATTTCAGGCCGCGGAAGGCGGCCCCGCCCGGTTCTCCCCCTGCAGTTAGAGTCTAACGTGAAGGTTCTGGAAGCCTGGCCCCGCCCGCCCCAGGGGCTCAGACCTGCCGTGGGCATCTCCAGGGACCACGGGCCAGGCTGCCCCGCACCATCGCCCACGGTGTGGGCAGAGTTGCCCGAAACCTGCCCCAGGGCGTCTCCCAGCCCCCCGGACTGCAGCCCTCGCCCCAGGGCGCCCCACCGCCGTCTGCCCAGATCCCTCTGCTGCTGCAGGCCTCGCTCAGGGGCCCTGGAAGACGGGCCCTGCAGAGGACGTCCCTGGCACCCCCACACTGCCTGTCTCCGCCTGGCTGTTGTCAAATGTGCTCGCCCCCACTCAGGGCTGCCTGGCTCCCAGAACCCCCGACGTCAGAGCCCGGAAAGCGCTTGGGCACTGGGGACAGCGGGTCTCCTCAGTCAGGGTGGGCTGCTGGGGCACTGCGGGCACAGCTCTGTGGCAGCCCTGCTTTCTCTGCTGGGGACACTGCGGGCACTGGTCCTGGGCACAGCTCTGTGGCAGCCCTGCTTTCTCTGCTGAGGGCAGAGGTCGTCACCCAGCAAGCACTGTGCCCGGGAAGGGCCCGGTCCCTATGCAACCCAGGAAGGAGGCTGGCGGGTGGTGTGCTACACTGCCTTGTCTACCAGTCAGAACCCTGGGCAGGAGAGCAGGGCCTGCTGCACGGCCCACCCTCGGACTCCCGGGGTAGGGACCCAGGGCTCTCTTCCAGCCGGGAAAGCACCAGCCCCCCCCACTTTGCCCCTCCCTACTGTGTTTCTGGAAACGCGGTAGGCAGAGTCCTTGGGGTTCAGAGGAGCAGACCGAATGGCTGGGTTAGTGTGAAAGGCATTCTCCAGCTTGGGCTTCGGGAGCCTGGAATGCAGGGGCCGAGTCCTGGGATGGACAGGCACTGGCCAGCCCCTTCCCTGGGGCCTGTGTGTCCGGGGGCTGGTGTCACCCCACAGCTACCCTCTTCTCTGCAACTCCCTAGCTGGAGTCCAGGGCTGGACGCTGGGCCCTGGAGCACTTCTAGGAGGAGGGGTGGGTCTCAGGGGCCCTGGACACAGCATCAGGAGGGGGTACCCCGGGGTTGGGACACCTGTCGCTCACATCAGTGTGGATGTGTCCTGCTGAGTTGAGGGTCCTGGGAGCCCCACCCTGGGCTGGCCCCAGCCAGAGGAACAACCTGGGCCCACCAGGCTCCCTCTGGCCCTGGTGACCAGGCCACGACCTCACTGACCACGTTGTTCAGCCTGCTGGCCCTGGGTCAGCGTATGACCCTGAGGTTGCGGGGGGCAAGCACCTCGGAAAACACTCCCCCGGGCCTGGAGCCGTCTGCCCTGTGTCTGAGCAGCAGCCGTGTTGGGGGTCGGGTGGGAGCTGGGGCCCCTTCTCACTGCCAGGCTGGACAGGAGCCTCGGGTGGTGGCCAGGCCCCAGCACGGAGCCACGGCCGCTCCACCAGATCCAGCAAATGAAGATCCAGTGAAAGTGGAATTCCAGTGAAACAGGAATTAAGTTTTGGTATGAGCATATCCCTGACGGTATGCGAGGCACACCAGCTAGAAAAGTCTTAATTATTTGAAGTTCAAATCTAACAGGCATCCAGTATCTCCAGGGCTCCCCGGCCGGCTGAGCCCACCTGGGCGAGGTTCCCTCCTGTTTCCGTAGTGCCCTCTCCTGGACTGCCCTGGGATCTGCTGGCGAAGTCTCACAATCAGCTCAGGGGAGGAAGAGAGAGTTTAAAAAGAAGAACCATATGCACTTCAGCTTTCAGATCTTAAGTGGCCAGGCTTCTTGGGGCAGGGGCTTCTCTCTGACCGTCTGTTTCTTGGCCTGAACAGGACTGGGGCCCTGCAGTGCAAACCTTGAGCGCGGCGCCCCCTGGAGCCCACCCTCAGGAATGCGCGACCCTGACGCCTCAGAGCCGGGAACAAGGGGATCCCAGACCTAGGGCCCCTCGGGGCTTCTAGATCTCCACTGCAGCTCCTGGCCCTTAAAGTTGTCGCATCACATCTGATTTGACCATTTTCGGAAAGTTTCACCTTTAGTGGGTCTTTCCAAGTCACTTTTCATCCAGAAGGCTTTTCATCTTGGTTAGGTGTCTTGATCTTTGACCAAATTATTTGATTAAAACAGCAAATACGGTGGGGAACCGAGGGCTTGAGAACAAACAGAGGTGACATTAGGAGATGTCGCCCCCCGGGGGGCAGGGCGGTGCTTCCCAGGGGACCTAGGTCACTTCTTTAGGGAGTGTGGGGGCGTGGAGGGCAGCGGTGCACGCTGGCCAGGGTGGAGGTCGTTGGCACCGTGCGCCCCATGGCTCCGCAGAGACAGAAGGGAGGACAGCTGCAGGGACTCTGGGCTTGAGCCCCGGCTCCCTGGGTGACGGCCGACGGCCCACTCTGCCCGCTGTGTCCAGCCCGCACGCACAGCCTGGGCCTTGCCCACTGAGCCGGGAGCTGTTCGGGCCTGGGACACAGCAGGGCACGGGGCGGTGGAGCACACGGGACGGAGTGCGGAGCCGGGAGCCCCAGAGGGGGCGCAGGATACGGGCGCGCGTGGCTGGGCGGGGCGGGGCCAGCGAGCCAGGCCCCAGCGGGGATGCAGAACGTGGTCGGGGCAGGAGGGGGCTGTCTCAGCCTCAGCTGGGGTTCCACAGAGGCCACGCCCTGGAAGCGGCTGGACTTGTCCAGAGCGCATCTCGGGCGGGTGAGCACGGGGAGGAGGGGTGGGAAGGAGGACGCGGGGACCGCTGTGCTTGGAAGCGGTGTCCTGGAGGACCGTGGCCTTGGGACTGAAATCACGGGGAAACGTCTGTGCTCGTGCTGGGAGCGCGGGCAGGCGCCCTGGAGGGCAGGAAGACAGGACGGCTCCCGGGACACCCGCCTGGGCCGTCCCGACAGTGGCAGGCCACGCCCGGTGTCCTGCGATGGCCGGCAGGGGGCGCCAGAGACCGCCCAACTTCCCGGGCAGGGGCTGCCTGCAGCCATCCGCTCTGCCCATCAGGACCGCCTTGTGTACTGCGGTGGCTCCCGTCCCAGGCAGGTGGTGTCCACGGGGTCCACAGGGATGGGGGCTGGCGGGCAGAGACTGAGCCCGGGCAGTGGTGACCAGCCAGGCTTTAGAGCAGTCACTGGGCAGGGGTCAAGCCCACCAGGACGTGGCCCGCTCTGGCCCGTTATGTTAGAATCCCACCCGGGGAGCTGAACAGCCCTGTTATTCAGAAGCGCCCAGGTGGTCCAAATGTGCCCGGCGGTAAAGAGCTCGGCGGGCCAGGGAATGTTTTGGAAATACAGACCCCCGGGTCCACCCGAGCTTTCGAAGCAGGGCCAGCAGGGATCCGCATTGCGCCAGGTCCTCCACGCGCTTCCAGCCCAGCCGAGGCGGGAACCCTGCTGGCCTCGCTGCCCGGGCCTGGCCTCTGGTTCTTCAGTGGGAACAGGAGCTCTTGTCAAAGGCTGAGAACTGTGGGCGCGCCTGGCCAGCAACGACGCCCACCCCCGGGCCTTCTGGGTGGGCTGCCAGAGAGCAGGGGAGAGGGACCCACGAGTGGGGGCCAAGGGGACCCTCCAGGTGGGGCCTGGGGAGGCCCACATCCAGGCGAACGGATGGCCTGAGGGGCGAAGTGGAGAGAAAGTGACCATGGCCGTGTGGGTCCTCGCGTCCACTCAGCTGGACAAGCGGAGAGAACTAAGGGAGCTGCTGGTGGTGTTGGGCAGTTCTAATAAATCACCAGAAATACATACACATAGAAAAAAAATAAACCCATCCCCAATACCATGGCTGTTATTACCCCCAGACCTTTTCTAGGTTGTCTTTGATGAGGAAAATAGTTACAAAGATGCAGACTGTGTTGTTGTGACCCTTTCTACCATCAGGGGTGCACCTCCATCACCTGAGCCCTGCGGCCACCAGGGAGGACAGGTAGTGTTATGCTGGATACATTGAGAAGCTGAGAGGTTGAACTAAGAGGCTCAGCAGGGAGCCAGGATCCTTCTTTGTAAGCATCCTCATCTTGTGCAGAGGAGGGCAGGGAGATTTTGTGAGCGCTGCATCTGCCCTGGAGAGGGGGTGTGGGGTGTACAATATAAGGGAGGAAAAGAGTTTTTGCTGGCCGCTGCCTTGAAGTGTTGCCCTGGTGCCAGGCCACCCTGCCTGGGAGCCTGCTGGTTATGGACTGAAACCTCCACAAACTGTGAACTAAATAAACCTTTCCTTCCTTCACTTTGGGCGTTGGAGAAAAGTAACCACGACAGTGGCCCTTTCCCAGTCTACACCGGAAGCTCCTGCGGGTTCTGCCAGGCTCGGGCCAGGACACCCGGCCTTTGCAGAGCTTCTCCATTTTGATACATGGTGGCCACAGGCTACGTACTGTGTGTTCTCCTAGTGAGTCATGGGGCTGGGGTGGTCCTGGGGACCCCAGAACAGCTGCCCCGAAGGAAGCCACAGGGACCAGATTTCTGGAAATGAAACCTGGAGGCCCAGGTGGTTGGCTGTGGCCTTATAATATAAACTGAATGTATAACCTCTTTGGGTCTCTGGTTGAATTTAGGGGACTGCGTGGGAAAGAATGGGTCCCTGCTCATTGGCTGGGAACACAGGAGGAGATCAGGGTAGAGCCGAGGACCCTGCACACACAGGGCGAGGAGTTTCCTAGCTTCCTTGAGGGGCCCTGGAAGAGGAGTGGATGACAGAAACAGCCACCGTGGACTTGGTGCCTTGGGTGGGGTGTTGGGGCCGTAAGGGCAGGGTCGCAAGGCCACACTTGCTTGGAGAGACAGGTGGGCCCTGGTGTAGTGAGCACAGTTGCAGGGGCGACCTGCAGGGCATCCTGTCCTGGGTGCTGGTGCCCCTGGGGTGGGGACCATGTCCTGGCCCTGACTTCCAGAGGCTGTGTAAACTGGGGAGCTCTGGGGACAGGATCCAGCCGGGCCCACATCTGCTGCCTGTGACTCCACTTAGCCGGTGTCCTGTGCGCCCAGCTGCCGCGGCCTCCCTGGGGATCCCTGCGTGCTTGTCACCTGAGGCAGCTCGGAGTTACCAGGTCCCTCTCCAGCCCCAACATCAGACTCCGAAATTGTCCCCCGGGAGTGACTGAGTTGAGTCCTTTCAGCCCTGGCCTGCGGCCTTGCGGAGATGTTTTTCTCTCAGCTGGATCCCTGGATCAGGTTCCCACAAGTGGATCTCGTGACTCCGCCGGCCAGCAGGGCGACAGAAGCCCGCAGGGCCCGGGCTGGGGATGAAATATTCAGTCTGACAGCTCAAGCGGGTGACGCTTCCTTCCTGGCCTCCGCTGCTCCTATAAAGAGCGGCCTCAGAGCTGGCAGTGACACCCTCCCAGCGGCACGGCTGGGCTGCAGGACCGTGGTGGGTCACCCTGCGAGAAAGGCCCGTGCCCTGGGCGGACGGGCGCAGTGAGAGCCAAGTCTCTTAAGGCATCAGGAGTAAGTGCGGCAGTGGGGAGTGGGTGTCCCTCAGACACAGAGGGAAGCCGCTGGCACACTGACCTTCTGAGGGTCCCCCGCTGAGGCAGGCAGAAGAGGTCAGCCAGGCCGGGTGGCCTCAGCCCTCTGGGTTCCTGCTGCAGGTGGACCCAAGCGTGCTGCGCCCGGGGAAGATGCCGGCCTGCGTGCTGCCAGGGCTGGCCCTGTGCCTCCTGCTGGGGTCGCTCGCAGGTGAGGGGCCACCCTGCGCCCACAGCCCTGTCCTCCCGCCGCCGAGCAGGGAGCGGGGCCTTCGGGGGTGGCCCCAGGTGACAGCGCGCCTCTTCTCTTGCAGGGGCCAAGCCAGTGCAGGAGGACGGTAAGGGTCTCTGTCCGCCCTGTCATTTCTAAACCACCGGGGCCTCCAGGCAGGGCTGGGGCCGAGGTCACGGGGAGGTGGGCCGGCCTGGCTGCCTGCTGAGCGGTGCCTGCTGGGAACCGGGGGCGGGCTAGGGGCAGCCCTGACATCCTCACCTGCTGCCGTGGCTGGGCTCCGGGCTCTCCCAGGGGCCCTAACTCAGTCCAGTCTCACCAGGGTGGTCTGTGTCCGAGTCCCAGATCTCTGTCCTCTGAACCCCATCAGGACGCTGCTGGAGCCCCGTTGCCGCCACAGGACGGTGTCCCTGCTGGGCACCTCCTCCTCTCGCCCGTTCCTTGGCTTACCCCTCGCTCCTCTCCTGTTTCTCAGGACACTGCCTCTCTGTTCCCGGGAGGGCCCTGGTGGCCCTGCTCGGAGCCAGGAAGTCACGTCACCCCAGGCACCGTGGCTGCCGTGCACCCACGCCCCGTCCGCGGAGGGCCTGCTGCAGGCAGGACAGTGGGCGGCCCCTGAGGCGGCGTCCTGTGTCTTTCAGACCCCTACGCGGAGCCGCCGGCCATGCCCTACTGGCCCTTCTCCACCTCTGACTTCTGGAACTACATCCAGTACCTGCAGACCCAGGGCGCCTACCCCCAGGTGGAGGACCTGGCCCGCACCTTCTTCGCACACTTCCCCCTGGGGAGCACCCTGGGCTTCCACGTCCCCTACCAGGAGGACTGATGGCCCTGACTGCGCCTCAGGGCGGGTCCGGAGTTGCCAGGGCCACTGGTGGGGGCTGGCCTTGTGCCTACTAAACTCCAGAGACCTGTGGGTTTCTTTCACAAACAGCGGTGCCCAGTCCCGCTGCGACTTCCCAGGAGAACCTGGCTTCCCGAGGGCCGGTGAACACTCCCTCAATAAACGTGCGGGTCCAGCCCACGGGGCGCCCACAACACCTCTCGTCCTGCTCTCATGATGATGGGGAGGGAGTGTAGCGAGGAAACTGAGGCAGAGACCATAGTAAGGTAACTGAGGCCGACTCGCTATGGCCACAAAGCTGGTGGGAAGGGACAGCTCCAGTGTGGGCAGCCTGGCCCAGGCCACGGAGGTGGACAGTAGTCACCTCTGCGCCAGGCGTCCACACTTCACACACAGCCCAGCTCCGGGAGGAGCAGGAAGTGAGGGGGGCAGGGCCGGGCTGTCACCCTGGGTGGTCCTGGGGGAGTGAAGAATGTGTGGGGACAGGCTCTGTGCAGGTGGTGAGCCCCGCCCCACGAGGGGTGCAAGCAGAGGGGACACCGGTGACCCTGACCTGTACCCGCTGCTGGGGAGAAACTGACTCAACGGGCAGCTCTTCTTGGCCACCAGCCCGGCAGTTCCCTGGGCCTGAGCTTCCCTTGGTGCCCGGGTGACAAACCCAGACCTGGCATCTGCTCTCCTCTCCCCGTGCCCTGCACCGCCCGCTCAGGCCAGGCTGGCCCCTGCCCATCTCGGCTCCGTGGTTGGTCTCCTGGAGTGGCCCTGTCCCTCAGCACACTCTCCCCTTTCCCGGCCCAGCCCCAAGCATACCTCCTTCCTAAAGCTGTTACAGGAAACACGCTCAAGGACACTGGTAAAGCAGGGTCAGGGAGACTGAGGCAGGGCCACTGGGGTAGGTGCCAGGGCCACCGGGGTAGGCACCAGGGCCACCTCAACGGGGCCAGTGGTGGAGGAGGCTGAACTCAACCCGACAGCTCGGGCCTCAGAGGGCGACAGCAGGGTGGGGCTGGGGCTGGACAGTGACTCAGAGACCAGGGGCAGCGTGGCGGGGAGGGTGGTCCTGATGAACCGGCCCTCAGGGTCCTTGCCCAAGGCCCCAGGGTGTGTGACATCCCCGGGGTGGGGGAGGGGCTCGGATCTCCGGGTCCCCAAGGGCGCGGGGCTAACACGGGTCTACAAGGTTGGGCGGGTGACGTGGCTCAGGGCCCAGCGGCGGTGCGGTTAACGGGAAAGTGCATCCTGGCTCCATCCCTGTCCTCCACTCTTCCTCTCCCTCCCGCTCTCATCTTCCTCCTCTTTCCTTCCCCCTTATTTGTGTTATTTTAAGAAAATTACTGTGCAATAGTACACCACCGAAAACTCCCTCTAACCATACTCAGACAGCTGGAAGCGCACGGCACTGTGCGCTGCCGCCGCCCCAGAACCTCGTCACCTCGCAGGCCTCTCCGGTCAGCGCTGCTCCCTGGGATAGGGACAGCAGTGGCCGCCTGGACCGCAACGGGGCTCCGCGGTCCAGGTCAGCGGCGGGGCACCACCGAGTCGCGGTCCTCCGAGGGCTACACCTGTCGGGCGGGCGGACGCCGGAAGTGAACGCCGGGAACCGGAAGTGGGTGTAGAGCCGCGGTGCGAAATGAAGCCGGCTGTGGACGAGATGTTCCCCGAGGGTGCCGGGCCCTACGTGGACCTGGACGAGGTGAGGCAGGCAGGGGCGGCGGCCGCGCGAGAAGTGGGCGAGGGTGGCGTCCAGGGCCGGGCCTGCGCGCTGAGCCTCGTCGGTCTCCGGTCTCCGCTGCGTGACCTTCAGGGTCAGCCGGGCCGCCGGTGCCCCGATACCGGCGCGGCTCCCGTGCTCTGAGCGGCCGCATCCGGAGCCCCAGAGGGCGCAGGCGGCGCTGGGTCGGCCGCTGGCTCTGGCTCCGGCCGGCGAGGGTCGCGCGATCTTCGCGGCGTGGGAGGGACGCGGGCTCTGCTCCCGAGTGCGCGCGTGCGGAAGCGGCAGCTGTCTGATCCGGCCGCCACTAAACTTCATCCAGAAGGAAGGAGGCCAGGAGCACGTCTGACAAACTGGGCAAGAAGCAACGCCAGTCTCTCTTCTTACACTGGAGAAGGGGATTCTTGGCATTCTGTGCTTTCACCGTGATCTGATTCCTTTCTGTACAGTTGTGCAGGATCGTGAAATAGTCTTGGTTCTCTTTCTTGTTTTATCCAGCTCGGTCACAAACTGACCTTGTCTAATGCGGGTGTTCCGCTCAGTGCTCTAGGTTCAGCAGGAGGATTCCACAGCCTAGCTCGGACTGTCAAGCCGATTCTTGGATGTCAGAGCTGCGCATTCTCTTTTTCAAAGTTAGGGGATATAAAGATGGTCAGACGCATCCCATGCCTTTAGGGAGGTTGGGAATGGCGGAGAGAAACCGTTTGCACATACCAAGAGTAGTACAAAGTTGGGGCGCCTTCCCGAGGTGGCTTCAGGGCTGTAGGTGGCTCAGCCTGGGCTTAGGAGAGGAGCTGAGCCGCCTCCACAGCCAAATGCTGAACTGTGTGTTGGCGTTGCTCTGTGGACAAGCATGAAGGAAGAACCTTGGCAGGAGCACAGCCCTGCAGGGTTCATTGCCACTGGCCCACTAAGGAAGGTAATGCCCAGCAGTTTAGCATGGCAGAGCTCACTGTGCCAGGGAGATCTTGGGGTAGTGCAGAATGAGTGGGTTCTGGGAGCCTCACCCCTGAGGCGCATGTTCTCAGTCCTGTTTTAAGATCCCTGCGGTAGGCAGTGTGGAATCACTGAAGGGCATTACCCTGAGGACAGATACTGTAATTTGCATGTAGGGTAGTCACTTGGAGTGTTTGGAGGTGGGGATCAGGGTGAAAGACTAGAAAAATGGAAATGGAGAGAAAGGAGACGAGGGTCTGAGTGAGTCGGTGGAGCAGGGAGAAATTCAAGCCAGGATTTAAGCCGCTTTTCGTGGCTTAGGCTTATGTGCGGTTGGGGGTGGGGAGGGACATGGGAAGGGAGAAGGCTGGGACTCCTGAGAGCAGCCATGAAAGGGAAGGAGGTGTTCGCCTCCTGAGAACCACAGAAGGGTGGACAAGCAGCCCTGAGAACGTCGGGGGCCAGGGCAGAAGCAGAGGTCCGCGGCGGGCCGACCAGGGTCCCACCATCGGAGGTCTGCTCCTGCCGCCCTGGCGACTAAGCACGGCGCAGAGTTTGAGTGCATAGGATCCCCCAGCTTTGGTTGTGGCCTGATTTTTCCACCACTATAGAGTTTTGGCAGTGGAGGGTTCTCTGATGGGCCGGGCAGGGCAGGTTCTGGAGGGAGATGGTTGGGTTGTGTTCTCGGGAGAAGGTGGGCTGGTCGCTGCAGCGGGGAAGTCATGCTGGCCGTCGCACATGTTTGTGGCCTTTGTGGCCGAGCCAGGAGGGAGTTGGCGATCTCCACTTGGGACCTTGAGAGACCTTAAAAATAGTTCCTCTGACTCCTTCACACACACCCCTGTCTGGAACTAAAATTCCAACTGCAGCTGGAGCACATTGCCCATCACCCAGCGTCCTGTTCCACAGAGGTGGGGTGGGGGCTGTGATGAACTCACCGCCTGTTCTCAGAAAACCGCGCTGATGTAGCCTCACCTTTCATTCTGCAGGCGGGAGGCAGCACTGGGCTCCTGATGGACTTGGCAGCCAACGAAAAGGCGGTGCACGCGGACTTTTTTAATGGTAAGGACGCGGGGAGCTGGGGCGCCAGGCTCAGTCTGACGCTTTCTTCCTCGGGTTGATGCATGGGGGCGACTTTGTGACATGAATAATCTGGGTCACAGCGCAGTGGAGCCCAGGCCCTGTGTTGCTCAGTGTGGGCAGTGACGCTGGCGGTTAGCCCTGGCAGTCAGCCCTATTTTTCAAGAGAAAATTAACATGAAATTGCTTCCTGTTTCGCATTTCAGAGTTGAGTTTGAGTGCTGGCTTTAGCACGAGCTCACGGACACCTGAGATTATGCAGGATCCTGTCTGTCACCACCACCTGGATGTGGAGCCCAGCCTGGCTCTCTGGTCCGCGCTCCCCTGACGGTTGCTTTTGTTTCCTCCTAACCGGGCCCACGCTTGTTTGTCCAGCTTAATTCTTTGGCCTCCACTGTCTTCGCAGACTCACACTCATGCTCTGGCTTCGGCTCTTCCTGGTGTCTGAAGTCAGGAGCAGGATGTACTTCCATCTTGAATTTAAGGGCTTCCATCCCAGGCACCAAGAACGTGAGGGAAGTTTCACTCAGTAAACAGTGGAAACCTGACCTTTACGTACCTCTCCAGACGTGGGAGGGCAGATTTCTCTTGGCTTTCTGGTTTTTGAATGTCTTATCCCCATAGGTTGTTTAACCCTCACTTCCTTACCTAGGGTTCAAACAGGAAGTGGAAACACTGGATGTATTTCCTATTCCAAGACTGAATGGTGTTTTCCTCCCTTTTCTGTCTTGCTTTATTCACGTGGTGCTTTCTCCTACAAAGAACACGTGTTGCTTGTTGGAAGCAGCTGGGACTTGATCTTGCCACATTCATTTCTAACTTAGCAAACAGCCCTGAAGCCCCAGGTGCATGCTGGTTTGTCTGGTGAATGCCCAGGCAGCCATTGCCCCAGAAGCGAAGGCAGGCTGCTAAATTAGGGTGTGGTCTTTCCTGGGGGCCTGGCACTCCTCTAGGGCAGCATCCTGGTGGCCACCAGCTGGTGTCTGAAGCGGGGTCAGGGGAAGTGACATTGGAGCCAGCCCTTGAGAGCCGAGGAGCCGTTCTGTGAATTGTCTGCCAAGAGATGGTGCAGAGGTGCGGGGTGCTCTCCACGGCTCCCTTGATGAGGGTGGCGGCTCACACGGGGCGTCTTGGGAGACACTTCACCCGTGGTTGTTTCGTCCTTAGTGCTGGCACTGTGGTCTCACGCACTTTGATGATTTCAAAGTCCCATTTGTCCTCTGCTGACATGTTGGATTAGATGTGATCAGTGGTATTCCGGGGACAGCCCTCTCCTGATGAGAAAGGTCTCTGGGAGACCCATCCCCTGATCCCCTGTGAATCCTGCTGGAAGCGGGGAATAGAGAAGGCCTCCGCCCCACTCCTGCCTGCCCCCTGAGCTCAGGAGCATGTGCCCGCCTTGGGCAGGCGCTGGTGGGGCTTCTCCAGGCCTTTCGGTTAATCAGATGGGCTTTGGGGCCTGTGGAGGGAGTTTTAATGCTGAGTGTGACTCTCTGTCTCATTGCTGTTGTACGAAGTAGTGGAGGATTTAGACAAGGCCTCAGCAGGGCCAGGACCACGAGAGCCCCAACAGGCTGGGTGGGGTTATGCCTGGAGCACAGCACAGAGTGGCGTCTCTGGAGGTGGCAGGAGTAGAGGTTTGAGGGGTTCTCTGGGAATGGGGACCAGACAGGAAATGCCCAGTGCAGCAGCACCACATGGAGAGGCCAGGAGGCAGCGAGGACGTGAAATATTCCCTCTCTGTGGCCAGAGATGTGTTGGGGACACTGCCAGGGGTGGGGTTGCTGGAGGCTCCGCCCCCTCTGCTCTGTGGTATCACCCAGGAGGTGGCACTTCTGCACGTTTTCAGTGCACCACCCCGGCGGGTGGGGCTGGCTCGTTCTTTGCCCGTCAGGAAGTGACGTGGTCAGGAGCGTGGAGAGGAGTGGGAACATGTACGCAGTGGCCGTGGCCGCGTCACCCCGCGGAGGGCAGCAGTGTTTGCCGTGCGTCCTCCAGCGGGAACAGGCCAGCCCGGGGGGCAGAAGCTGAGCTCGGCCGGGCTTGCTGAAGAGTCCTTGAAGCGCAGTCCCTCTGCTGCCCTCTCCAGACCCCGCCGCCTTCACTGTCGTGGTGCAGGCGTGGGCACCAGCGTGTCCCGTGCTCCGCGTTGATGCGAGGTGATTGTCCCTGTGTCCACGCACAGGATTGTGTTGTGAATGAAAACAACGCGGACAGCCCTGTCCCCTCGAGTTACCTCTGCGAGCCGTGGCTGGGAGAAGCTGAGTCTCGTCACGCGAGGGTCCCTTTCCTGCTACACCGTTTACTGTTTTCTGTCTTGAACTACCATGTCACTCATTGTGAAGTGGGTTCCTCGGGCACTTGCCCTGTGCCTGTTAATCCGTGATTCTGTCTGTAGATTTCGAAGATCTCTTTGATGATGACGATGTCCAGTGAGACCCGGCCAGCTGCACGCACGGCCCTGTGCAGCATGCCGGTCAGCCCAGAGGACAGTGGCGAATGACTTTGGAGGCTTGTGGACATCGCTGGAAGTTAGAAGCTGGTCCGCCGAAGGAGCGAGGGAAGGGGCTGCAGAACCACCGGGAGGTGCTGGCATCCGACGGGACCAGCCTTTGTCCTTATTTCCATTCAAATAAACATGTAGGGTGGTTTTAACTCTCGCACTTCTGGGTGAGCGTTCTAATTCCTGAGTGTGCGCACACACGCACACATCCGCACACAGAACCATGTCCGTCAGCATAGCGAGCACCCGCCATGCTGTTGTCTAGGAGCAGTTGTGGTGACTGGCGCATGCGGGGTCCCTTGCAGCACTCTGAAGACCTGGCCGTGTCCTGTCCTCCCCCTTGTGGGCTGGGCCTCACTGCCCCCCACTCACAGTGGGCCTTGTGGGCGCCAACCTTGTCAGAGCAACTGTGGACCCACGACCTGGAGTTAGGCCGAGTGAATAGTGACTTTAAAGAGCTGCTTCTACATGACAGGTGTATGTGTTGGTTCACTTCAAAGAAGAAGGTAACATCTACGAGGGAAAAAAAATTTTTTTTCTTTATTAAATAGGTAAGTGATAATGGTGTTTTTTTTTTTTTTTTTTTTTGTTTTTTGTTTTTTTTTTTTTGGTACCAGGGATTATACTTTCAACCTCATGCCTGCCAGGTGCTTATGCCACTGAGCTAAATCCCCAGCCCTAGTTTTTGAGACAGCGTCTCACTGTGCAGTTCAGGCTGGCCTTGAACTCACTTTGTAGCCCAGGCTGGTCTTGAACTCACATCGATCCCCTACCTTAGCCTCCCGAGTGCTGGGATTAAAGGCTTGCGCCACCACACCTGACTTGTGATAATGGCTCTTAAAAAAAAAAATGAAGTTTACTGCCAGGTGTAGTGGTGCATGCCTGTGATCCCAGTATTTGGGAGGCTGAGGAAGGAGAATTTCGGTGAGTTTGAAGCCAGGCTGGGCTACCTAGTGAATTCAAAGGCAGCCTCAACTATATAACAAGACCCTGCCTCAAAATGACTTCTATTTCATACCAACCCAATGGTGAAGGCTGTTCCTCAGCCCAGGCCTGCCCACGCTTGGCTTCCCCGCGCCTTAGGAAGGGGAAGGCCTCAGATGCCTTCTGGTTCTTGGTTTTCAGGTGGTCAGCAGGAAGAAATGCAGTTCCAGGGTGGAGCAGGGGGTCTGCCGTCCGGCAGCCTGGCACTGGGGGCTCGGTGGGAGCTGGCATGTCTAGGCCGAGGCTGTGGACCTCAGATGGCTCTCATGGCCGGAGGAGTTTGGACTGGTCAGCCCTAAGCAGCTTCAGGAGTAGTAGTGCTGCGTGTGTGTGTGTGTGTGTGTGTGGTGGGTATCTAGGTCTGTGATTCTTCCCCTTGCCTTCACACAGTTCCTCAAAAACATGAGGTCAGGAATTTCCACCTTTTCCCTTCCCCGTAGTGGAGCTGTCGGAGGGTGAACGCTTGGTGAGGCTACCGTCGGCCGCACGTCCTGTGCTGCTGCCTGCTCTCTCTCCAGTGTCCCGCCCTCCTTCCGGGGGCTGCCTTCCACAGCGCGCCCTTGGGGAGGCCCCTGATGGGTGACCTGCCAGGTCCCCCTCCCTGGCCAGTCAGTAGCAGCCGTGCTTCTGCTGGCCAAGACGGCAGCTCCCATCCGACTTCTCTGAGTTGAAGGGTGTCGAGGGGTGGGGAGTGGGCAGGGGGGCAGAGGCTGACTCCCCTGCACACAGTAGCAGCAGTGATTTATTTGGAGAATAGTTTCTGCTCACTGGCAGTGTTTCGAGGGTCCTTGTTAAGATTACTCTTAGAAGTGAAAACACAGATGAGACCCAGCCCACGTGGGTGGTGTGCGGTTGGCTCTGGAGCCTTTGGGCTTGGGGAAGTGATGGGGAACAAGCATTGCTTTGGTGTTCAAGCTGTTTTTGGGCAAGGACTTGAAAAAAACTCCTTTCCCTGCCCTCGCCTTTTGCTCCTGTGGTGGGCAGACACCCCCTGCTTTGACCCCCATCTGAGGAGAAGGGCACGCAGCCTTTCCTGGGATTTGGACACCACTGGAGAGGAGATGAGCTTCTGAATTCTTGGACAGAGAAGCTGAGCCAGTGGCATTTCCAAAATAAGCTGTGTGTTTAGAGAAGGGTCATTACTGATGTTAGGATTTCTCCTGTTGTGATTACTACTTGGAGCCAAGAGAAGAAAGTACTGAGAAAAGTGTGCTCACATAAAAAGACCCATTGTTCCCCAGAAAGTCAAAGTGGGCACTGTGGAGCTGGACCTGTCCTTGGGCTGCCAAGACCTGAGAGGCCTCATGATTCAGATCTCAGCCCGGAGTGCAGGCAGCTGAGTACCTTGCGAGCTTCTTCCCCGCCCTCTCCAGAGAGCGGGGTCAGATGCAGCGAGACAGGACGGGCCACACAGCCTAGTGTCAGCCCCAGGCCCGCTCCCCCAGGCTCTGGAGCAGCACTGAATTTTCACAGCCGTGCTGTGAAGTTCTGTGGAAACAGTGGTTTCCTCCAGTGAGTTACAAAGTGCTACTGGTAAGTGCAATTTTAATGATTATGCTTTTAAGAGATCTTAATGATTGCTGGGGAATTTTTTTTTCCAAATCCATTTTATTTCAAGGATAAAAAAGAAGAAGAGGAAGAAGAGGAAGAAAAAAAAAGTACAACAAAAATTCAAAACGTCAATTGGGTAACAATGGTACATATATTGCACATTGTCATCCCCAAGTCAGTCATCCAAAGCATAAGACGTCTGCATTCAGTTGTCTGAACAATAGCAGCACAAATCTTTCTCCAGTGAACTCAGAGAAATAAGTAGTATAACTATCGTAAATATTATTTTTATATACATATACACACATATATATGTTTTTTTTCTTTCAGCTCACACTAATGAAACAATGTGATGTGTACACGTGTTTTATTTATCTCACGAATAAGTGTGTTCTCAAAGATGCATACATTTGCCTGTAAAAGTCTCCAGTTTATCCTTCTTTGTGGCTGAATAGTACTCCATTGTATAGAAATACCACATCTTTTTTATCCATCCCTCAGTGGGACATTTAGGTTGTTTCTAAGTGATATAGGCGACTGAGATGAGACAAAAGATTCACAAGACGTTTGGAATTTCTTGGAGCAGGATAAGATTTATTGCCAGGCCTGGCGACGCAGTTCCTTCAGATCGATCTGGAGACTGCGCGCCAGTAAGCAGGAGTAAGCAAGTTTTATGTTGTAAAACCGCAAAAGTTACTATGGAGCGGGCAAAAGTTGCTATGGAGCGGGCATAAGTTGCTATGGAGCGGGCAAAAGTTTCGGTTGGTTAGGGGATGTCCACACTGGGCTCTGTTTCGAGGAGACGGCCCTGTTTCGGGGTAACGGCGCAACACAGAACAGAAACATGGCGTTTGAGTAAATATAACTGGTGCAAGCAGGGTACAGTTATTTGTTTTGCAAGCTTAAGGACAAAAATGTCAGGGTGTTGGTTAAAAAGACAGATTTGTAAGTCATGGCATATAGCACTAAGATCTGGCTATTACAACCTGTGCTGCTATAAATGTGGGTGCACATATATTGCTGTGATATGATGTTTTTAATTCTTTTGGGAAGATTCCCAGAAGGGGAATAACTGGGTTGAATGGGACTTCCAATACTAGTTTTTTGAGGAATCTCCACACTGATTTCCACATTGGTTGCACCAGTCTGCATTCCTGTCAACAGTAGAGATGGGCTTCTTTTTTCCCCACAGCCCCTCCAGCATTTGTTATTGGTTGATTTCTTGATACTAGCCACTCTCTGGAGTGAGGTGGAATCTCAGTGTTGTTTTAATTTGCATCTCTCAAATGACCAGTGATGTTGAACATTTTTTTCATGTATTTATTTGCCATTTGCATTTCTTCATCTGAGAAGTGTGTATTCATCTCAGATGCCCATTTTTGGATTGGGTGTTTTAAATTTGGAGGACTGATTTTTTTTGAGTTCTTAATATGTTCTCGATAATAATCCTTTGTCTGAGGAACAGCTGGCAAACATTTTCTCCCATGTTGTGGGTTGTCTCTTCACACTGTTGGTGGTTTCTCTTGCTGTGCAAAAGCTTTTTAGTAGGGCGAGATCCCAGTTGTTGATTTTTTGTGATAGCTCCTGTGCACTCTGAGTTTTGTTCATAAAGTCTTTGCCTACACCAATGTCTTCAAGAGTTTTACTTACTCTGTCTTCCAGCAGATTTAATGTTTCTGTTTTAAGATTAAGATCTTGGATCCATTCTGATTTTAGCTTGGTATATGGTGGAAGATATGGGTCCAGGTTTAATCTTTGGCATGTGTAGAGCCAGTTTTTTCAGCACCATTTATTAAAGAGGCTATCTTCCTTCTAGGGAATGTGTTTGGTACCTTTCTCAAAGGTAAGGTGGCTTAATGTGTCTGGAGTTGTTTCTGCATCTTCTAAACTGTTTCATTGATCTTTGGGTCTGTTTTTTTTGCCTGTACCACAGTGTTTTTATCACAGTAGCTTTATAGTATAATTTCAAATCAGGAATTGTAATTCCCCTGTCTTGTCTTTGTTGCCCAGGATTGCCTTTGCTATTCTAGGTCTCTTTTGTTCCAGATGAATTTTAGGATTGTGTTCTCTGATTATTTGAGATACACTATTGGAATTTTGATTGGGATTGCATTGAATCTGTGTAACAGTTTTGAAACTGTGGCCACTTTCACTATATTGGTTCTTCCTACCCAAGAGCAAGGGATATCTCTCCATTTTCTAATATCCTTTTCAATCTCCTTTTTCAGAGTACTGTAGTTTTCATTGTAGAGGTCTTTTACATCCTCTGTTAGACTGATTCCTAGGTATTTCTTTTTTTTTGGATGCTATTGTGAAAAGGTATTTGTCTTGGTTATTTTTCACTTGTTGCTGAGATAAAATACCTGTTGCCCAAAATTAGGGCAAGGAAGGTTTATTTCTTACTATTCTTGGGGGTTTCAGTCCATACTTAGTTGGCTCCAAGGCAGCATGGATGGTGGGGCAGCCATTTATGGGGGCCACACAATAGCGAGGTGAACTGGCGAGAGAGAGCAAGAGAGGAAGACACAACTTCCTTACACTGTGTGTCAGCTCCACCCCTGGGCGGGTGCAGCACTCACAGCACCAATCCCAGCGCCAGACAACAACCAATCACAAATGCCAGACTCAGCCCTGTCCATGCCACAGTTACATGAGACTGGGGGGACACAAGATCAAACCCATACAGTATTGTTTCCCTGATTTTTCTCTCAGTGAGTTTGTTATTTGTGTACAGGAAGGCTGTTGATTTTTGAGTGTTGACTTTGTAACCAGCTATTACTGAATCTGCTTATTAAATCTAGAAGTCTTTTGGTGGAGTTTTTGGGATCTTCTAAGTAGAGTATCATGTCATCTGCAAATAATGGTGGTTTAACTTCTTCTTTTCCTATCTTTATTTCTTTTATCCAGCTAAAATTTCCAGGACTATGTTGAATTAAGAGTGGACATTCTTGTCTTGTACCTGATTTCAGAGTGAAAGATTTCTGTTTTTGTCCATAGTATGATGTTGGCTGTTGGTTTATCACAGATGGCTTTTATCAGATTGAGTAAAAGACCATCTATTCTAATTTTCTGTAGGTGTTTATCATGAATGGGTGTTGAACTTTGTCAAAAGGTTTTTCTGCTTGTATTGAGACGATCATATGATTTTTGTCCTTGGCTCTGTTACTATGGTGTGTTACATTTATGGATTTACATATGTTGAACCATCCCTGCATCCCTGGGATGAATCCCACTTGATCATGCTATATAATCTTCTTGATGATTTGCTGCAGTCTGTTTGCCAGTGTCTTATTGAGGATTTTTGCATCAATGTTCCTTAGGGAAATTGGCCTGTAATTCTCTTTCTTAGTTGGGTCCCTCTCTGGTTTTGGTATTGGAATAATTCTTGCTTGGAGGAATGAATTTGGAAGTATTGCTTCCCTTTCAATTTCATTAAAGAGTTTGAGAAGTAGTAGTGTTAGGTCTTTTCTAAATTTCTTGTAGAATTCAGGAGTGAATCCGTCAGGACCTGGACTTTTCTTTGTTGAACAGGTTTTTGGTTACATCTTCAATTTCATTGATTGATTTTGGGTTATTTAGGATTTTTATATCTTCTTGATTCAGTTTTGGTAATTCATATGTATCTAGGAATCTGTCCATTTCTTCTGTATTTTCCATCTTATTAGAATACAAGTTTTCAAAGTAGGTATAAATGATTTTCTGGATTTCTGCAGGGTCTATTGTGATTTCTCCCTTTTTATTCCTAACTGTGTAGATTTGAGTCTTTCCTGTTTTTGATGAGGTTGGCTAATGGTTTTTCAATTTTATTTAATCTTTTGAAGAACCAACTCTTCAATTCATTGATTCTTTGTGTTTTTTGTTTGTTTGTTTGTTTGTTTTTTTGTTTCCAGTGTATTAATTTCTACTCTGGCCTTTATAATTTCCTCCTCATATGAGCTTTTGTTTTAGCCTGCTCTTTTTCTAGAAGTTTGAGGTTCAACCTTAAGTTGTTTATATGCACTTGCTATGTTTTCCTGATATGGGTATTTACTGCTATAAATTTTCCTCTTAAGATTGCTTTAATTGTGTCCCAAAAGTTCTGGTATGTTGCATTGTTATTATGTTTCAACTGTAAAAACTGTCTAATTTCTTCTTTAATTTCATCAGTGACCCATTGGTTGTTCAGTAGAGTGCTATTTAATTTCCATGTGTTTATGAAGTTCTTGTGGTTTCTTTGGCATGGATTTCCAATTTCATTTCACTGTGGTCTGATAGTATGCCTGGGAGAACTTAAATTCCTTTGCATTTACTTAAGCATGTTTCATGAGCCAGTATATGGTTTGTTTTGGAGAATGTCCCTTGTGCAGCTGAGAAGAATGAGTATGCTGATGTCCTGGGGTGGAACTCCCTGTAGACATCTACTAAGTCCATTTGTTCAAAACTTTGATTTAGTTCTAATATTTCATTATTGATTTTTTGTCTAGTTGATCTGTCTTTTTGTGACAATAGGGTATTGAGGTCTCTTAATACAATTGCATTAGGGCTTATTTGATTTTTCATGTCTGTTAGTAATTGTTTTCTATAGTTGGGTGCACTGGTATTTGTTGCATATATATTTATGACTGTTATGTCTTCCTCTTGGATTGTTTCCTTTATGAGAATGTAGTGACCTTCTTTATCTCTCTTAATCAGTCTTGGCTTGAAATTCACTTTGTCTGCAAATAGAATAGCTACTCCTGCTTTTTTCTGGGTTCCTGTCTCATGGAGTATTGTCTTCCATCCTTTGACTTTGTCTATGAATTTCTTCTTGAATTAAATGTGTTTCTTGTAAGCAGCATATTGTTGAATTTTGCTTCTTGACCCATTTTGCCAGTCTATGTCTTTTGACTGGTGAATTGAGAACATTAACATTAATAGTTAAAGTGATGTATATTATCCTTATCATGTTATTTTCCTGTTGTTGGCTCCCTGATTTTTTTCCTCTCCATTTATTTGTCTTCTCTGGTGGATTCCTTCTGTTGGGGTTCATGGAGATGTAGTCCTTATTGTCTCTTTCTAGAATGTCCTTCAAAACATTTTGGAGAGCTGGTTTGGTGGTCATGAATTTCCTCAGATGTTGTTTGTCATAGAAGTATCTTATGTCTCTGTCAATTTTGAAAGATAGTTTTGTGGGATACATCAATCTGGGTTGAAACCTGTTTTCCTTTGGAACTTGGAGTACTTCTCCTTGACTTGAGAATTTGTGCTGAGAAGTCAGCTGTAATTCTGATGGGCTTTCCTTTATAGGTGATTTGTTCAGTTTCTCTAACAGCTTTTAGGATTCTGTTGTTGAGTTGATTTGTGGAGTCCTGACTGTGGTACGCCTGGCTGTAGAATTTCTTTTGATCGTTGCATCATTTACCTGGATGTCAAGTTCTTTTTCTCTACCAGGAAAGTTTTCTGTCACGATGTCTGGAAACAATTTTTTAATGTCCTTTGTGGTATCTCCTGCTTGTTCATTGACTCCAATTAATCTTAAGTTATTCTTCTTTGTCTGATTTAGTAGCTTCTGGATTGATTTCTCATGGTCCCTTGCTAGTCTTGAGAACTCTTTGTTTTCCTGGTCACTAACTGCAAGCCTGTCTTCAATACTTGATCCTGTCCTCACATTGGCCTAATGTACTTCGAATATTTTCAATGGAGTTTTTATTCGCCTGCGTATCTGCTTGAGTCTATTTTATAGATTCCATTTTTTTCCTATGCTGAGCTTCCATTATTTTCTTAAGCTCATCTATTTTTTTTGTCTGTGTGTGCTCTAATATCGCTAAGCATGGTATGTATTTTGGTAATCTCTGTTGTTATCTGAGAGATCATTTTTGATTTCGTTTTTTCCAGAGCCTCATTCAATTTCTTTGTTTCCACTTCAGAGAGACCTGGTGGGGGGGCTTTTGGATTGTCCCACTTCACTGCCCTCTTGATTTGCCTTTGGTGAACTGGCTGTCTGAGGTTGCATTTTGCTTAAGTGTCTTCTCATTTTATTTTCTCTCTTTTTTAGTTTAATTCCTGGAGTGATTCTTGTAAGTTGCCTATGGTGGATTGCTGTATTGGTAGTATTCAGAACCCTGAGGTAATGTTTACGTCTCTGAGGTATCTTCCAAGTGCAGCTGGTTTTTGGGTTTTAAGTTGGTTGGAAGATCTTACCTTTTCAGTTTGTTGGAGATGAGAAGTTGTTTCTAGTTTAGCCTAGTCCCTGGTTCTTTGGTACTGTGTCACTGAATTTTCTTTGACCAGGACCAACAACTGTAGAACAGTTATGTCAGTTTTGGCTATAGTGGTACCAATAGCATCAAACACAAACTAGAAAACAACAAATTGAGCTAACCCTTAATTTGCAACTTTTAACCATGTGAACTAGATTTGTGATTATATAACAAAATATAAAACAAACCAGATAATTATATGCAATATATAAGCCTGTAATGTGTCAAATTTTACCCTTGGGGGTAAAATTTAAAATGGATTAAGGAGAAGACAGAGAAGTAGAAGAAGAGAAAGAGATTAGAAGTAAGGTTGGAGGACAAAGAGGGATCACACCAATTTGGGGAAACTGGTACAGAAAACTGAAGGAAAAGAGAGATAGAAGAGATAAAAGGAAGAACAGAACAGAACCATACCCACAAAGAACCACTTTCACAGTCATATATAAACAATGAGGGAGAAAAAGAAAAGAAAATGAAACAAACAACAAACAAAAATGAAAGAGAAAAAGAAAAAACAAATAGTCCACTTCTACAATTCTCTCTAGTTTCGCTAGTAGATAGCCTGTGGAGACAGAGTCCCGGATCATGCCACTCTATTCCAGCAAGCCAGCAGCTGCTTTGTGGTGGAATAGTAGATAACCTTAGCAGGCCTGCCCTGCGACCAGACTCACTGGGCTCACCACAGTCCAGGCAGTTTCCAGAGGTCCGTGCCCAGGTAGGAGCTGCTAGAGGAAGCCGGCAGCAGTTCTGGGTTCTGGGCTTATCCGGCCCAACTCCAAAATGGCTCCTGGTCAATCGCTCTCTCCTGCAGGAGGACTGAGTCCTCTGCACTCAACGCCAGCCAGTGCAGTCCTCCAGGGCCGCGCCCGCCTCCACTGCTGCACCTCCCTGCGGAGGCCTCTGGGGTCGCCAGCAGCCACCGTCACCGTCACCGTCACCGCATGTCCCCTCTTGCGCAGTGAGTCTGGCTCAGGGTGAAGGCACCGTCAGTTACCACCTTCTTCTTTGTTGCAGTTTTTCTTTTTACTCTTTCTGTGGGCTTCAATTCACATTTCAGATCCTTCTTGTCTTCCTCACGTTGCCATAGTCCAGCGTCCGGACAGTGACTCTCAGAGAGGCTCTTTTCTCTGCCGCTTGCCTCTATGCCATCTTCTAGGAAGTCAATTACTAGGTGATTTTTGAGGGGTAATGTGAGTGTTGTGCAGTCAGATGGCCATCACTCCAAAAGGTGTGGCAGCAAGCAAGTCCAGAAACAGTCACCTGCATTCTAGGGAAGACCTGGTCTCTTTGTGTCCGGCATCAGGCAGTGTCTGGCACATAGGACGTGCTCAGCAAGTGTCTGTTAAATATAGACAACAATGCGTCTGATGTCAAGGCAATTTGAAAATACTGAAGTCCAGGGTCCTTCTAGAGAAAAGAGAAAACCAGCCCAGAGAGGTGCTGAGCAGTGGCCCAGCACTATACCTCATGGGGGCTCAGCTTCCAGACTGCCTTGCCGCAGGACTGGCTGAGGCACGGTGACTGCCAGGCTCTCAGGAATCACCCGGTCATGAGCATGGCGGATGGATGGGGCATCGTGCTTGAAAGCCTGAATTTCTGTTTATTCTAAAGCCACACCTGGCTGCAAACTTAACTGAGAGACCTCTGAGTGAGGGACAGGTCAGACCTTGCTGCACGGACCCTGCCTGAGAATGTGACTGAGTGGCTCTGCACCTGGTCTACTTCTGGATCTGGGGTGCTTAGCAGCACTTTCTAGAGAATTCCTTGTTCTTCCTTGCAGACACCAGCCCATCCTGGAGCCCTCCCTGCTGCTCACCTCATACTGACACAGCTCATGAGCCTGGGTGAGGCCAGGCCTGCAGATCACACTGAAGAGACAGACCGTAGGGTCAGCTGGGGCCCCAGAACTGAGCTGGCACATCACTGTGGCCACCAAACCATGGACAAGACGAGTGGGAGGGGAGCCAGGCTGAAGGCCAAGAGAAACCGGATAACCGTGCAGCAGGGCAGAGAGCAGCACTGGTGAGCGTCCACATGCCTGGAAAGATGGGTGAGAATCATCAGTGCTTGAAGACTTGTGACCCCACAGGCCCATCCCCCAGTCATGGGGCCCCAAGAAATCAGGGTCCTAATGCTAGTCTCTGTGACCTAAACCCTTGCTTAGAGCTCCAGGAGCCTTTTGTCAGGCTGTTCAGGCTGCTATCACAATGTCCAAGCCAGTTGGTTTACAAACAACAGACACTTATTTCTCTTTGTTCTGGAGGCTGGAAGTGCAGGATCAAGGTGCCAGCAGAGCCAGTATCTAGTGAGTCCATAGTGGATGGTGTTTCACCGCATCCCTCATGAGGTGGGATGGGCGAGCCCTCTGGGGCCCCTTAAAGGCCCTAATCCCCTTTGTGAGTATTCTGCTGACCTAGTCTCTACCCAGAGGCTCTGCCCTCTAATGCCATCTGGCTTGGGGGTTAGGTTTCAACATGAATTTTGGGGAGACATAAAAATCCAGATAGTAGCACCTTGGAATTGGAGAGTGTGCAAACACAGCCCCGATGATGGGGCAGCCTGCCATGCTACTCCAAAGCGGACATGGATCCTGTGTTCCTCCGCAATGGCTGCCTGGTCCGGTTTGTGTGTGTGCGTCACGGGGCTGGAGGAGGAGAGACAGACACAGACCGGCTGATAGGGTCCATGGAGCTCTGCGCCTGGGTCAGTTGTCTCTGTGTGCCTGGCCCTGCAAAGTGGGGTATATCAGTGACACCTTCCTTGTGGGGCTGCCAAAGAGTCAGTGAGCTAATGCGGATAACACTGAGAGCAGCACCCTGGATATGTCAGCCAAAGTGATACAAGAATATAAACTATTATGAGCATGTCTGTGTTCCAAAGGCACTCTGTCCTCAGACTTGACTTTCAGGTTTCTGAGTCTCATGGACGTTCCCGTCTTCTCACTGGACACAGTGATTTGCCCCAGATCATGCAGGATTCTGAAGACCAACAGTGGGGCCTGGGCTGGTGTTAAGAGCTACATTCTCTTCTCAGAGGTCATAAAGCAAACGAAGAGACAAGTAAATTTGGAAGGAGTACTGGAAACCGGTCATGGGCAAAGAGCTGCGTGTTAATGTTTAGCAGCTGTGGAAAACTTTTGCAAAACAGCACAAAGCAATCATTAGAAAATAATCCGTACAGGATACAACAAGACAACTCCAGGAGAACTGACCAGGAGTGAATGTGCTAGCTTCTTGTCACTGTGACAGGTGCCTGAGATCAGTGAAGGAAGAAAGGTTTATTTGGGCTCATGGTTTCAGAGATTTCAGTCCGTGGTCTTCTGGCTCCATTAATTGTAGGCCTGCGGCAGGGCAGAAACATGATGGTGACAAGGCTGAGTGAGGAGTTACTCACCTTGTGGCAGCCAGAAAGGAGAGTGAAAAAGAGCTAGGGAGGAAGGGGCCATGGACCAGATATGCCCCCCACCCCGGTTATGTCCCCTGTGACTGATACTTTCACTAGGTGCTGTCCCCCAACAGCACATTCAGCTGTGAACTCATCAGGGATGTGGTCATCGCTTCCATGATCCAATCAGGTCAAAGACTCCCCTCTGAATATATGAGTCTTGTGGGGGTGGGGAATTTGATCCAAACCCTAAGAGTCAGTGAATATCTAAATGTACTCAAAATCACAAACATTTGGTAAAATGTTAATTACGCTAACAAGATATCACTAGAGGGGCAGACATTTTGTGTGGTGAACCACCAACCATTGTTGGTGTGGAAGAGGAGAAAAGGAAGATATAACAATTATATACGCACCCAGCATCTCTGTACCTGTATACACAAAACACTGACAGAGCTGAGGGGAGACGGCGATGCGGTAACCGCGGGAGAGCGCAGTACCCCTTCCCATAATAGCTGGACAGGAAATAAGGAAGCAGGGGACTTGAACACTACTGCGGAGCACATGGACCTCGCAGACGTGCAGGGCGTCCACCTGACCACAGCAGAAGACATTTTTCTTCCCTGCTTGAAGGAAATGTGCTCAGTTATTGTCTCTGAAAGCAGTGTGGTAACAGCTGAATCCTGGAAGGGCCTGTGATTTCTGACCTAACAGTACCATAAAGGGCTGTTCGTTGCTGCGTTTCCCCTCCATAATAACAACAAAGCATGGAAAGAAAATGCATGCTCAGTCGTTGGGGAAATAATGGGGTGACCGTACAGGGGATCCTGGCTTACTGGACAGTGAACGAGAGGGGTTACTCAGGGTGCTGTGGGTGGGGGGTGGGGGCGCAGGTCTGTGTGTTGTCTGGCATTTTACCGATTCACATGCACACGGTTACACATGTTGTTTGTGTGTGTGTAGAGATACTGGTATATGCTTTTTAGGAGAGTATGTGTGTGATGTAGACATATGGATAAAATTCTGCACCCCCCACTTGTGCAGCCCACCTGAGCCCAGAAGCTGTGTTCTCACACCTGCACGTAGGACCATACGTGAGTGTATGTGTTTTATGGAAGATCACACTCGCGGCCCTGTGGAGAAGGATACAAATGCAGAACCGTGAAAACCCCGTCTCAAGGACGTGAGGGCAGGAACTCGGGCACAGGTGGTGGGCGCAGACCCTGACTCCAATCAGGAAGCTCTTGAAACTGAGCTCATCAGGAGAGTGGGGAGCAGTCTCGAGAGAGGGTGCACTGTTGCGAGGGAGACAGGAAGGCAAGGTCCCAGGGGGGGTCCCCAGCAGCGGGTCTGCCCCAAGCTGGAGACCCCCTCCATTTTCTTGGTTCCGTTTGGAAGTGAAGCA
Organism: Dasyprocta punctata; assembly: GCA_004363535.1. Taxonomy (NCBI): domain Eukaryota; kingdom Metazoa; phylum Chordata; class Mammalia; order Rodentia; family Dasyproctidae; genus Dasyprocta; species Dasyprocta punctata. The sequence goes on from RJWM01006445.1 coordinate 34,653, forward strand.
AAGACAGGAGGTCTGGCCCTCAAAGCCAAGGGCCACTAGGAGCACATACTTTGAAAGAGGGACTGACCTTGTGGCTCAGCGTCCTCTGAACTGGGAGGTGTCGGGGCTCTGGTGGGACCTGCAGCTCAGGAGGGCTCTGCAGGAGAGTGAGGTGCGCCAGGCTCTCCTGGAGATAGTGCCAGCCTTGTCAGCTGGAGGCTGTTTCTGGTCCTCAGTGTTCCCTGCTCGGCTGAGAGTTTGCCTGCTCCGTGGTGGAATGGGGTGAGCTCATATGATGTGGAAGCTGGTGGGGGCCCAGATGAGGGCCCAGATGGGGGCAGGGATGGGGGCAGATTGGTTTGATCCAGCAGTTGTTGGGGGATGCTTTTGTTTGTTTTAATTTTTTTCTTTTGGCTATTTCAAACTCACAGTTTATTTTGCTAAGACTTAATTTATGCTGTCACTGGGAGGGCTCACTTCTGTGTCCCAGCTGTGCCAGCGGGGTTAAGTAATGGATGTTGGAAGAGCCCTTTAGAACTCTTGCTGAGGCAGGAAAATCACCCAGCATGCCATGAAAATAGCACTTGGAACAGTTACATTTATTATTTAGCTTCTTGCTAATGATCAAAATAATCCCCAAATACGCCTTTGTTGAAAGCCAATACGGGTCCTGCACCTGCACTCTGTCATGCAGTCTTCAAGAGTGTCCCCAAGAAGGGCGTGAGCCGCCTGCTTTGTGGGTAAGCAAGTGAGGCTTGCTGTGATGAGAGCTCGCTCTGCCTGGCCCCGTGAGGAGAGGCAGGAGCGCTTCCCCTCCCACAGCGAGTGTTCTGTCCCCGCGTGGGAAATGCAGTCCGCTTGAAGTTCTGCCCTGTGAGCTCTGCAAACTGAGCAGTTACCTGAGTTCTCTGCCGGTGTTTTCCTAGCTGCACTAAGGAGGATCATTATAATACCGACTTCTAGGACTAGTTTAAAATGTGTGCTCCACAAAACATCCGCTTGGGGAAATGGTCAGTGCAGAAAAGAACAGTCACAGTGTGTGGGTCTGACAAATGACTCCTTTTGTCAATAGTACTTTGTACAAACTCCTATAAATTAACAGTGAAAACACACACAGCCGAATGAAAATGCGGGCAAAAGATGTTTTATGTATATAGCTTATTTATACTTGTTTATAACTGAATGTGTACAAATGGCCAAGGAGCTCCTAAAAAGATGCCCAGTGTTGTTGGGTTGCAACAGCAAGCACAAACAGTGAAATGACAGCCAAGATTTGGAGGCAGATTTATTTACACTGACAGCCATTGATCGGGATCATTCCTAAAATATCAGGTCTGGATCTCTGGTGGTCTAGGGCTTGTATCGGATAAGCAAGCAGGAAGTACAGAGGCAGAATGGCTGGTCAGTCAGGGGTTGGTTTATTCAGTGTGCATCACAGTGACCAGCCATGCATCACAGTGACCAGCTGTTTCTAAGAGACCAGAAGCAACTGGAACTGGAAGAGGAACTGTTACCCGGACAACTAAGAAACAAGTGGGGGTGGGTGGTAGGGGTGCATTTTCTGCTGCAAGCTACCAGAGAAGTGCAAATTAAAGCTATGGTGAGATCCATTTCACATTTATTTCAACAACTTAAGTCCCCAAAAGATAACATCAAATGCCGATAGGGAAGTAGAGCTACTACTGGAATGTCTGGGAGAGTTTAAAATGGCCCAGTGATGTGCAGAAACGTTTTTAAAATTCAACTTACATTTATTCTATAGGCTGCTTCTGTGGATTACATTTTTAAGTGTTTGTCTAAGGAAAATACATACATGTGCATGCATGTACACACACACACACACACACACACACACACACACTTACGCCCAAGACATCCCCAAGGACGTTTAGCAGCTCTCCTCACAATAACCACAAACTAAACACAAGCAGGACACAGAGTCTGGAACAAATCCATGCATGTTAGATCAGATGACTTTTGATGAAGGTGCTAGGGAAATTCAATAAAGAGTATTGATAGTGAAATATAAAATTGTCCCAATCCTTTCCTTATGCTGTGTATAAAAATTAATTTGAAGTGGATCATTACTGTAAAATGACATATTTTAGGAAAAAAAAATCATAGGAGCAAATCTTCATAGTGTTCATAGCAGTATGCAAAGGGTTTAGGACAAAAAACAAAACAAAAACTAAAACAAACAAGCAAAAAAGCAAAACACAAAGCTGCAAACCAAAGGAAGGAAAGAAAAGCCGGAACCCGCTAAAGCTTAAACTGCTCCTCAGCAGACACAGTCGTTGGGCTCAGTTTGCTGTGAGTTGAGCCCGGCACGTGGACCTTATGTAAAAAGCTGCAGTGTCGCTTAGTGTGGGGGCCAATTCAAGCCTTGCAGGAGTGCACTTCTGTAACAAAGGATTGAGTCGCAGCCAGTCCCTGGAACCACGTGCAAAGAAGGCAACCCTGAGCTGTAATCAGTCGGGCGGTCCACCTCACTGCCGGATTCTGGCCATAAAGACTGCATTTCCTGTGTCAGGCTGCAGTGCAGGTTGTAGTTCCCAGAACCGGGTGACTGGCTGGGAGGTGCCCGGTAGACACAATGTTCTTTTCTTAGACGGACTCTCTTAAATTCATTTGCCTAAAGATTTTCTTTCACTCCTATTAAAGCGGAAAGGCAATCCACAAATTTGACAATCTTAAGTGTCCTGAGGGTCTCTGAAACCCATAGCCATATCTTTCCCAAAGAGATCATGCATACCCTTACTGGTGGGAATGCAAAATGGTACTTTCTCTTTGGGAAAAGTATGTCCTCAGCAGTAACGTGTGACTATCGCTAGCCTCATACCTGCCAGTCCAGAAACACTGTATTTAATAGGCTGAGGTGCCCCTGCCACAGTAGTACCTGTTATGTATGATAAGATTCTAAAGTGGGGTGTGTTGGTACCCACCTCTAATTCCAGCACCCTGGAGGCTGAGGCTGGAGGATCAAAAGATTGAGTCCAGCCAGGGAAATTTAGTGAGACCCTGTCTCAACAAACAAACAAACAAACAAACAAACAAACAAACAAACAAACCGTGGGCTATAGCTCAGTGCAGAGATCCTGGGCTCAATCCTCAGCACCACAAAAACAAAAAGACAATTTTACACTTTGACCTGATGTAGAAATGAGATTTTATCCAACCACAGGATGGAATGGATGTATTTTTTTTTTAATGTGGGAGAGAAATTAATCAAATAAACCAAACTTGGAAGTGGATTCTCCCGGCGTTGAGCCTTGAGGTGAACACAGTCCAGGCTGAGGCTTCAGTCACTGCCCCAAGAGACCTGGAGCCATGGGATTCGCTCAGTTGCTCTGCATGCACCACCCACAGGCTGTGAGGTCATGCGCTGTGAGGATAGTTTATCAGTCATCAGTACATAACTGATACAGCTACTGTAGCTCCATTATCTTTCCACGTAAATTTTAGAATTAGTTCATCAATACTTATAAAATGCCTGCTGGGCTTTCTGTGGGAATTGCGTGGAGTCTGTAGTTCAGATTGGAGACGGCTGATATCTGAACAGTGTAAAATGTTCCAATCTGTGAACACACTTGGTCTCTATTTACTTAGGTCTTTTACATTTTTATTGGTGTTTTATAGTTTTCCATTAACACATTTCAAACACATTTTGTTAAATTTTTGTTGAAGCATCCCATTTATTTGTAAATGACTTTCAAAATTTCAAATAACTTAATTTCAAATTGTTCATTGCTGGCATATAGAAAAATAATTGATTTAATGTGCAATTTTGTATCCTAGGCTCTGTTAATAGATTCATTTTTCTAGAGTTTTTTTTTTTTTTTGGAGGAAGGTAGATTACTAGAGATTTTCCAAGTGAAAAGCCATTATGAGGTCTCTTTACCAGCAATGTTATAAAATAGGTAAATACACATCTCAGTGATGGAAATTTTACCATTTATGTGGCATATTTAGAGTATAAAAATTTTCTTATGATCATCAAAAGACGTACAAAAGATTGTAACTAATAGTTTAGATTATGACATTACCCCAATGGCTCAGATGCCCACTGACTGCAGGAGGAATGTGTAATTCGTCTCTGTTTCAGCAGTGGAATACTACACAACAGGGGGAAGAGTGGTGACTGTTCTATCGAAGAGCACAGATGCTTTCCCAGGTATCACGAGCCAGACGAGGCGAACCAAAGGATGTACATGTAAGAGTCTGCATGATGCTCAAAAGAGACAAAACTAATTTATGCTATGAGATATCAGATTAGTTATTCTAAGAGCAGGGTATTAATTGGGCAGGCACACAAAGACAGTCCTTTGGTTCTGAAAATGTTTTGTGTCTTGATGGGGGTGGCATCTCTTTAGGACACTTAGCTGCACACGTAGTGGATGTGTGTGAGAAAGGGGGTCCCAAGTCAGAATGGAGGCTCTTGGGGAGACAGTCTGCATAGGTTTGGAGGTGCTGACTGGAGAAGCAGCTCCAGGACGCTGTGAAACAAGCATGATGGGAGATTCTGGTCAGAGCTTGGAGGTCACAGAGCTCCTCCAAAGAAGCAGAGCAAGTATGGGAATAGTGCCACTCACCATTACTCCTAGAGATACATTAGCAAAATTTCTGCTTCTTGTTCCCACAACCTTACGCTCTACTGGCCTAGAACTCTTAGTTCCAGAGGAGAGAGGTCTTGTACCAGGAAGCAAAACAATAATTCCACTGAATTGGAAGCCAAGGCCACCCAACCCCATCATTCTGGGCTCCTCAAGCCTCTGAAGAAACAAGCTAAAAGGGAAGTTACAGTGTCAGCAGGGGTTATTCGCCCAGACTATCAAGGGGGAATTGTACTATTACTCCATAATGGAGGAAGGGAAGAATACACTTGGGGTGCAGGAGATCTCTTAGGGCACCACCTGGTATTACCATGCCCTGTTACTAGGGTCAATAGAAAACTACAATAGTTCAGTCCAGGCAGGATGACAAATGGCCAACAATCTTCAAAAATGAGGGAATGAGTCACCTCACCAGGAAAAGAACCAAAACCTGCTGAGGTACTTTCAGAAGGCCAAGGGAATACAGAGTGGGTAGTCAAAGAAGGTAGCTATAAATAACAGTTATGATCCTGTGGCAAGTTATAGAAATGAGAATTGTAGTTATAATTATTCTCTCCAAATGTACATCTTTTGTGGCATAATGTTGATAGACTTAGTAATGGTTCTTAAGTGTTGTTTAAGTTATGAAATGTTAGGAGTAAGCTTCACTCAAAGAAAATCTTGCCTTCTATTTTGAGGAGGGAATTAGTGCACTATTTGTACAGAAGATAGTTGTATCATGTTAGGTATAATTATGAACTTATCTTTGTGTCTGGAGACTTAGTATGGTTTAAGGAAAGGTGTGTGGTTGTTAAGTTAACAAGGGGTGGATTGTAATAGGTAATTGTTGTGTCAAATTGAGTAAGAAACACCCAGTTGATTGACTTAGAGTGGTTCTGGGGGTGTCTGAGTGATGGACTTACTGAAGCAGGAGGACCCACCCTGGGTGTGGCTGTTACCAGTCAAAAGTCTTGGAGCCTGAATGGATTAAAAAGGGGCAGCAGTCTCACTGCTGCTTCTTTGGAGGAGAGAACCCAGAACGGACACACGGGCAGTAAAACATACAGACAATCTCCACAGGACTGCTATGCCATATAGCCGATGTCCACACAGTCCTCTTCCTGCTTTAATTGTAGTCCACTGCAGGCAGCCCCCCTCCCCTCCACTGTCTAACTGCTTACTCGGGTGGCAAGGGTGTCTTTAGTTTCTTTAGATCAACTTCTTGCTGCAAGCCATGCTTTAGGAATGGTTAATGACTGTTTTATCTCTGTCCCGATATCCAACCACCTGAATTAATTTGGGAAGAGGAGGATGTGACATCATTTTCCTGACACCTGGCTCTCTGTGCCTTCTGCCAGGGTCCCACTGCTGCTGCTCCCCTTGCTGCACGGCAAATCTTACCTTTGTGTTTGTGTTCTCATTCCTGAGACTTTTGACCAAGTCTGCTGCCAGAAGCTCTGCCCCAGCTGAGCCCCTCTGGTCCTTTGTGCTCAGGTACCAAACCACGACAGCTCCCCTTTCTAGCTTGCTGAATCATGTACAGCCCTGGACTTGGCTTAGGGTCGCCTTCCCCCACTTAGGACAGGGGTGGTGGTCACTAGGGTTCCTGATTGTGTCAGATCTTTCTGGTCTCTGGGGAAACAAGAAACTTCTCACTTGGCACTGACCATTTAGCTTCTCCCCTCCCGCGTTTCCAAGGTTATGGTCTCCTTCACTCCAAAAGAAGCTGAGGGCTTGAGGCCAGGTGTGGTCAGGTATGAGAACGTGTGTGCAACTGGGGAGCCCCACCTTGAGCTGCAGGCCCAGGGCCTCCACTGGTGCAGGGGAGCTGTCCTCTACATCGAGAGTGTGCTGTCCCCTCCCCACTCTTCTCTTGGCTGTCACTTTATCCTGACTCAGGAGCCACTTGGTGCCACAGCACCACCCACTATGCTCGGGAGCAGCGAGGCTGAACTCCCGAGGCCCACTGTGAGAGGCAGGAAGCCCCGTGGTTTCACCTGTGTTCTGGGGCCAGGTCACCGAGGAGCATCTCGAGCAGGAAGGAGGTGCCCTGTGCTGCCTGAAGGAGGAGGCTGCAGTGTCCTGCACTGAGGGACGGCGAGGAGCAGGCAGGCTCCCGAGTGAGGAGGGCTCTGCCCTGTTTGGTGACTCCAGGCCATTGTGAGGATCGGTGTAGCCTGCAGCCTCTGAAGGTTCCTGCTCTCAGGTGTCCAGCAGAGATTTCCTTCACCATTGCGGCATTAGGATCCATGATGAAAGACAAGGAAAGAGGTACTAAGAATGTAAGGTTCATGTATTTTGACTGTTTCAATCCTACTTTAGGGCCTCTGGCCTAAGCTGTTCTCTGCTGTGTCACCATTGTGTGTGAAACTGGGTTTACTCCACCTTTGACCATCAGTTTTCTGGTGGTACAGTGCACGTGCTATTCAAATTTAAAAAATGACTTCCCTGTGACATGCCTTCATGAAACACTGGAAAGATGAATTGGAGAAAGAAAGCCAGAAAACCAGAAGGGAAGAAGACAAGAAAGGAAAACATCAGGAAAAGAAGCACAGAAGCAACAATCACAACAGCAACAACAAAAACTCAATAAAAACAGTGTGTATCCTTCCTCCACCCAGGACACTCTCTCACTGACCACCCCTCCACAGGGCCGCCCGTCGCGGTCCCAGCCTCCGCAGGGCGTCCTTCACGTCCTTGTTCCGCAGGCTGTAGATGAGGGGGTTGAGCATCGGGATGACCTGGGTGTAGAAGACGGAGACCACCTTGCCCTGCTCCATGGACTCCACTGCCCCTGGCTGTGCATAGATGACAAACACTGTCCCATAAAACAGGGACACAGCTGTCATGTGGGAGCCACAGGTGGAGAAGAGCTTCGCTCTCCCTGACCCTGAGCGCATCCTCAGGATGGTCACTGTGATGTAGCTGTAGGACACCAGGATCACTAATGCAGTGCTCACAATGACGAAACCACAGACGCCAAACAAGAGGAGCTCATTGAGAGCCGTGTCGGCACAGGCCAGCTGCAGCAGGGGGGGCACATCACAGAAGAAGTGGTTGATGTGGTTGGAGCTGCAGAAGGGGAGTTTAAAGGCGAGGCTGGTCTGCACGATGGAGTTGAGGCAGCCTCCGAAGTAAGAGCCCAGCACAAGACGGGCACACATTGTAGAGGACATAGTCACGGGGTAATGCAGGGGACTGCAGATGGCCATGAAGCGGTCATAGGCCATCACAGCCAGCAAGAAGGCTTCAGTGGTAGCAGATAGGGAGAAAAAGCAGAGCTGAGTGGCACATCCTACAAATGTGATGACCTTGGAGGAGAAGAAGTTGGCCAGGGCTTTGGGGGCGATGACAGATGAGTAGCAGAGGTCCAGGAAGGACAGGTGCTTGAGGAAGAAGTACATGGGGGAGTGCAGGCGGGCATCCAGGGAGATGACGATGATCATGGTGAGGTTGCCCACGATGGTCACCGCGTACAGGGCCAGGAAAACTGTGAAGAGCAGGGCCTGGGTTGCCACTTCTCCCCTAAATCCTACCAGCACAAATTCCTGCCAGGGGACTGCTGAGAGGTTCCCATGTCTCTGGGTTGTCATGGCCCTGAGCCGGGACAGCTGTGTAGAGAGGATGATGGAGGCAGTGACAGGGTGCAGGTCACAGTCCCACGCTCACAGCCCAGGCTTTAGAAGGACCTTTCAGTACCGTAACGCCCACTGACAAGAGGCCACGGCCTTCCTGACTGCCCTTCTCCATGCCCTGAAAGGGGACATTGTGTCCGATTTACTGAATCCATGACTAGTGGTGACCCTTTTCCTGCACAGGAGAATGAACTCCACACTGCAGGTTGTAATGCAGCATCCAGAGCCGAGTGACTCTCTGTGTAAGGACAGAGTTATGGCAACCCTTGTCTGCCTCTGTGACACCTGTTCTCCCAATGCTGTGGGGAACTACAGAGCATCAGCACCCCTACCCCTCACTCTTTGTCCCATCCCACTCTGCCTGCACCAAGTCGACCCACCCCTGGTTCACGAATGGTTACAGGTGCTCTTGCCACCATGTCTTGGGGCAGCTTATGTCCCATCTCCAGACTGCCGTTCTTGGTTTCTCCTTCAGGACCTTGAGTTTCAATCAACTTCTCTGAGCCTGAACTCGGACCATGGTTGTGTTCAAACTGTTGAGTTCAAAGCTCTCTGCCTTCTTAAGGGCATCAGCAACTCCTGCCAATGTCCAAATGCTGGGAAGGGGTTGGTTTAGCCTGTGGCTCAGAAGTAGCAGGACTGGTGCTGTCACATGTTGGGCTCCAGCCTGTCCTCAGCGCCAATCCTTCCCTGCTCACCGTCAGTGGTGGGGGCTTCACATGGCTCTTGCTCTTTCTCACTTGAGGAGCAGCTGGCCTTTCTCAGTTCCACCTCATGTGTTGACCTCACCTACCAGGTGTAAGTCAGACTTACCCAAAATTGCACAGATGGAGCCTGGTGCGCAGTGAGGATAATGAGGTGGGCACTCAGGACTCCAAGCTGTTCTGCAGTTCAGATCCCACTTCCTGAGCAGTGCAGTGAGGTGGGCTGGGGCAAAATCAGGTTTCTTGTGTCCAGCAAGTGACTGGTTGTAGAGGTTCTGGCTGAAGCAAGCTTGTGTGTCTCTGGAAGCAGGAAGGTGGGCTCCCTCGCCTCTCCTGCTCTCCTATGCCCTGCATCCAGGCTGCACATTAAGGCACCTGCCCTTGGGGTTACTCTGCTGGGCAGGATTCTCTGTACACGGCAGGGCCTCCAATGGCCAATTAGAGAATCTCTGGGCTTCTTCACTGCCCTGGGACTCCAAGTCCCTGGGCCCTAGGAGTTGTAGTACTATGGGCCATCTGTGTTACATCATCTTCCTCTAATGAGGGGATGGCAGGAAGCCTGACTCCCTCAAAGACCTGCGTCCTGTCCCCCAGAGCAGGACCTCTGGGTGGGGCACTTTGACCTCCTGGCATTTCCCCCAATTCTGTTCTGTCCTGGCCTTCGTGGCATGAAGTTGAGGAGTGGGACCCTACTTGGAGCAGTAAATTAGACATCTCTCTCCAGACCCGTTTCTCGGCCTGCACAGGCTGCTGGTCCCATCTGAGCATTATGTGACAGTACAATTAGGACATTAAATAATGTCACCTTTGACTTTCCTGTCCCGTTTTTTTCTTTGCTGTCATCTCTAACAGTCTCTCTTTGTCTTTCTCTCTGTGTATCGAAATGAATATGTTTGAAAATTCATCAAGATGTTCAGAGGAGAATGTTCTTCTCTTTGTCTCAGTCATGCTTGCTCCCTTAGCAGTAGCTGTGCGTTTGTCCACTGCAGTGTGCACACCTGGCCACTACTTCTGGTGTCCTTGTGCGAGCTGGGTCTCTACACTCAGTTGCTGTGCAGCATTGTCATTCAGGTTCTTTGTGGATGACGTTTTGGTCAGCGTAAGGATCGAAATGCTGCCACTGAGTTCCTCCATGTGTGTGAAGTGCCGACTACCTCTCCATCTTTCTACTGATAAATGCTCCAGTGTGATCTTCCCATCCTGGACCAGAAGTGTGACTTCCCATCCCAGATCGGGCTGTGGTCACTGCACACCCTGTGCCTCTGCTAATGTTTTCCTTGGCTTGAGTCCTACAGGTGGAGAGCTGGCCTTATCTTGGTAAATGATACCTAATTTTTTTCTGGGAATGTATAATTTGTTTTATGCCAGTGGTATGTTTTTGTCAACTGTCCCCCAAATATCTATCAGACGTTAAAGCCTGGGTCACAAGCTTGTGGTACTACTGGGAGTCAGGAGGGGACCTCTGCTGGATGGAGCTGGTAGGGAGAAAGTGAAGTCGCTGGGGTGTCTCCTTCATGGGGTCACTTGGGCCTCAGCCCCTCTTGTGTTCTTCCTTCCTCTCCCTGGCTGCTGGGAGGTACACAGCTTCTTCCCTCCGGTGACTTGCCATGATGGACCACTTCACCACAAGCTCTGAAGCAACAGGACCAATCGACCACAGACTGAAACCTTCAGAACCATGAGGCAAAGTAGACTGCGGCTCCCTGTAATTTGATAAATTCATTTATACTTTCATAGCGATTGAAAATTGGTTAGCTAAATTTTTGCTGTAATTATTGGTGCATTACTAGTACAGAATGATGGGTTTCATTGTGACATTTTCATATATGCATATAATGTGCTTTGATTCCATTCACCCTTCCCATTACTCTGTTACCTCTCATCCCCCTATTCCTATTCTCCTCCTTCCCTCAGTTTCCTTTCTATTTTACTTTCTAGATTTCATGTATGAAAGAAAATATGGAATACTTGTCCTTCTGAGTCTTGCTTATTTTACCTAACATGATGATCTCCATTTCCATCCATTTTCCTGCAAACAATGTGATTGCAATATTTCTTATGACTGATTAATATTGCTTAGTGTATATGTACTAAATTTTTGTTATCCATTCACCCATTGGTGGGCATCTAGGCTGGTTCCATACCTTTCTTGTAAATAGTGCTGTGATAATCAAGGGTACTCGTGTGTGTCTATTGTATGCCAACATCAATTCCTTTGAGTACGTATCCAGGACTCGTATGGCTGGATAATACTGTAGTTTTATTTTTAGTTTCTTCAGGAACTTCCATAATGATTTTCAAAGTGGATTTACTAATTTACAGTCCTACCAGCAGCCCAGAGTTCCTTTTCTCCTGTACCCTCTCCAGGCTTTGTCAGACTGTTTTCTTGGCAGTAGCCTTTCTAACTGGTTTAACATGAAATCTCAATGTAGTTTTGATTTGCATTTCCCTGATACCTAAAGTTGAAAATTTTTTTCACGTAATTATTGACCATTTGTAGTTCTTTTGATAAGTGTCTGTTCAGCTTATTTATTGGATTTATTGTTTTATCGGTGTTAAGTTTTTAGAGGCCTTTGTAAGTTCTGGATATGAATCCTCTGTTAGATGAATAGCTGCCAAAAATTTTCGCCCTTTCTGTAGCCTGTCTGTTGCTGTGCAGAAGCTTTTTACTTTGAGGCAATCGTCTGATTATTTTTTGTTTAACTGGCGTATGTTTGTGAAACATAATAATTATGTATTAGTCAGCTTTTCCTATTGCTTAGACAAAATACCTGACACTTGCAAATTAAAAGAGGAGAAGATTATTGTGGCTCAGTTTCTGTGGGTTCAGTTCATGGTCAACTGGCTCCAAAACAGAAACAGGATTGTGGAGGGGCCTGGCAGAGGAAAGCTGTTTATGTCATTCTAGCATGGAAACAGGAAATGGAGGAACACCTTCCCTGGTCATGTACCAGTGGCCTAACTTTAAACAGCATTCTCAGCAATAATCTCATTAATGGGCCAATCAACTTACAATGCCCCCATGATCTAGTCACTTTCCAAAGTCCTACCTTGAACATAAGACTATTTATTCTAGGACAATTTAAATGTAAACCTTAACATTCTAGCCTTGACCTCCAAAAGACTCATGAACATTTCATTATGTAAAATGTATTTAGTCCGTGTGTAAGAGTTGCCAATGACTTTAACAGTTCATCATTGTTGATAACTCCAGGCCCAAAGTCTCCTCTGAGAATCAGGCAAACATTTTACTGTGAGGTCCTGTAAAAATCAAAAAAAGTTGGGCTGGAGATTTAGCTCAGCAGCATAAGTACCTTTCTGACAAGCAGGAGGTCATGAGTTTGATTCTTGGCACAAAAAAAAAAATAAATAAAAAAGAAAAAGAAAAAAAAAGTCAAACACTCCCAACATGCAATTGCACAAGGTAAAAATTCTCATTCAAAAATAGAGGAATAGGTTGGTGGAAGTAACTGTATTCTATCTCTATATCTCTACAATAGATATTAGGCCTCTAGCAGAGCAGTGCCTGGAAAATATTTTTTCTCATTTTGAAGGTTGTCCCTTTGCTCTGTTGGTTGTTTCCTTTGCTTCCCAGAACCTTTTTAATATAATGTGATCCCCATATTAGCCACTTTCCAATTGCTGGGACAAAATATCTGACAAACATAAATTAAAGGAGGAGAGGTTCTTTTGGCTCACTGTTCAGTAGATGTTTGGCTGGCTTTAGGCAAAAACAGGATGGGAGAGGCACAGAGAGGAGAAAACCTGTGACACCAGACCTGTGACATCCTGGAAGCCAAGGGCAAAGGGAGGAAGTGGGAAGGAGGATACACCCTTCCTGTCATACCTGCATACCCCACTTGTGAACGAATTAGACTTTTGGGGAACATTTTAGACCTAAATCATAACATTCCAGCCCAGCCCCAAAGTCTCTTTTCTTCTCTTCACATTAAATGCATTTAGTCTGTCTCTAAGATAGACTAGCTGTATTGAAAGTCCAAGTCCAAAATGTTTTCTGAGACTCAAGGCAAACTCTTAACTGTGAGGTCCTGTAAAAATCAAAAGGAAGTTAAACACTACTGACATGCAATGGCATAGGATAATTATTCCCATCCCCAAATGGAGAAATAGGGAAATAGAAGGGCATCAGATCAAAGCAAGCCTAAAACCTAGCAGGACAAACAGTAGATCCATAGCTCCCTGTCTGACACCTGGGATACATGACCTAAGAACTTGGACAACCCTACTCTTACATCATCACCTACTGCAGCCCTTGTGGTTTTTCTTTTGGGGTGCTCCTTCTCATTGCCTGTGGCTTTCCTTAGCAGACAATCATCATTTCTGCAATATTCTGCTTACTGGGGCTTCCCACTGCACTTTCAGACTTACTCTCATAGTTTCTTTAGGTAAAGAAAAGGAAGTCCTGGCAATGCACACCAGTGTAGAGACCAGATCTTAGAAACATACAACCTAAGCAGACAGGTCCGGGATCTGTGAAGTGAGCTGACACTGGAGAAAGGATTTTCTGCTCTTCCCAGCATAGTCTTCCAGAACAGGGTGTGTACCCAAGTGGGTAGTGCAAGAAACGATGAGTCAAATACAAAAAAAAAAAAAAGTGCAAGAGATCTGTCCATACACTAAAGACCCCAAAGAGTCCAGCTGAGGGCCTGGATCCCATGGTGATATCCTGCATGAGTCCAGCTGAAGACCTGGAGCCAATGAGAACGACCCCCACAAGTCCAACTGGAGGCCTAGAGCCCATGACAATGACTCATGTAAGTGTGTTTCATGAATCTGTGCTGGGAAGGCCCAAAGGTCAGTGGTGGAAGTTAGAAAGTCTACGCCAGTAGGATGAAGGATCTGTGCCAGCAGACTGAGGGTTCTGCACTGGTGACAGAAAGTGCTGCTCAAAGTAAGGACCAGGGCTCCCCCAAAAGGTACTACAGCCACCCTCAGTGACAACAAGGACCTGAGCTCCTCCAACAGTGAGAACACCCAAGTTCATATCAGGAAGCCAGCGTGACAAGCTTCTCCAGGAGACTGAACAGCACACCATCTTTCCCTCCAGAACCAGGAAGTGAGGCTCAAAGTAAGGACCAGAGCTCCCCCAAAGTGAACCCCAGCCATGCTCAATGACAACAAGGTCCTGAGCTCCTCTGATGATAACATCCAAGTTCATATCAGGAAAGAAGTTTTACCAGCTCTTCCAGGAGAGCTAATGGCAACAGAAGAACCAACAACACCACACTTTCCTCTCCAGTTCTCCTTTTTATGTTGACAACAATCCTCAGGTGGGCCATCTACACCCAGCACCACACTGATTCAGTTCAACTGGCTGTTACAAGTTGACGATCAGTTGTTGTATTGGGTATACTATGTACCCCCAAGTCCTCATATAATGTTGATGGGGCTGAGTTACTCGTTTGTTGTCTAGCGCTGGGATTGGCACATGCCCAGGGGTGGAGCTGAGATACAGTTTGTAAGGGAAGGCGGGTCTTCCGCTTCCTCTCCCTCTCTCTCTCTCTCACTCTCTCTCTCTCCAGCGCGCCTTGCAGCTTGCAGCCACCATGAACGGCAGCCCCTTGGAGCCAACTAAGTAAGACTGACACTCCCGAGAAACTGTAAGAATAAACCTTTCCTTCCCTAATTTTGGGCGTCAGGTATTTTGTCTCGGCAACGAGTCAAAAGTAATCAAGACAGTTGTCAATCCACCATAGTCAATGTCTGTCACAGTAACACCAGCAGCCACCCGCTAGGATCACAGCTGCTGTGGCCTCTGAGCTTTTGAATGACTGACGGTAGAGAAGCACTTTATCCTCAGTGAGCAGGATGCCCGGGGCTCTTTTCTCAAGCAGTCTTTGGAAGGAGTTTACATTTCTACACTTTGAGCTGTGATGTGGGACACTGCTGATTCCTGAGATTCTCTCAAGGCATCTGTCTGTCCTGATGCAAAGTATACCTCGGTTTATGAACTTGATTTGCCTTATGATTTTGGGGTCGGTGGCTGCATCGGTGTTTGTGTGGGGAAGATGGGCCACGGTCATGTTTGTTACCCAATGCAGTATTTGCCGATGGAAGCAAAATTTTGCCAAGCACTTTTGTTTGTGAACTGAATTGTTTGCGAACAGAAGTTTTTGTGAACTGAACTTACTGTGCTTGGTTTCTTTTTAATGGCACTTCTGTCTTCAGTGACCACATCTCACTTAATCCCAATTTTACACAAGCCCGCTTTCTGGCCAGTGCAGAAGTGGAATATTTATGCACTGTTGATGGGATTGTGAAATAGTGTGGCTGCAGTTGAAAGACATGTACTGCTTCTTTAAGTATTGAAAAAGAATTTACTATATAATCAAGCAATCTCACATTTGGGTTGTACCCAAAAGAATTGAAAGCAAACCTTGAAGAGGTATATGTGTACCCAGGTTTATAGCAGCATTACTCAGAATAACTAAAGGAGAGAAGAAACTCAAGGGTTTATTGCTTAATAAATGGTTTAAAAATGTGCTATTGGCATATAATGAATTGTTACCCAGCCTTAAAAAGAAAGAAGTGTCATCATGTGCTATAACATGCATATAGTCTAAGGATGTTATGCTAAGTGAAGTTGCCAGAAGCAGATCGTCTTAGTTTTTGTGACAAAATACCCAACACCCAAAGTTAAAAGAGGAAAGGTTTATTTAGCTCACTGTTTATAGAGGTTTCAGTTCGTAGTTGGCTGGCTCCAAAGCAGGGTGGCATGGCAGAGGAGAAACAGTCCATAGCAGGCTGAGGGCAGAAGTCAGCAACAAGCCACAAGTGACAAGAGCAGCTTCTTCCTGCCGCTTTTACATTCTGCCTAGGCTGCCCAGCTTAGGGCAGATCGGTTGAGTTACTGCACACCCTTAATCCAGCATCACACGCTAGATCAGCATCCAGCAGAGATTTCCTTCGCCACTGTGACTTTAGGATCAATGATTAAACACAAGGAAAAGACCCCTGAGAATGGGACATTTATATTTCCTCACTGGGAGGTGTTGGCATTGTTCCCAGGCCCTGCTTCAAGACCTCTGCTCAGTGCTCTTCCCGCTGTGCTGCTGCTGGGTTTGGGTTCCGAGTTTTCTCCACCATTGGGCCATTGTTTTTTCAGTGGCAAAGAACATGTGTTATTCCCACTAGTAACACTGGTCCATGGTGTCCTTTCAAGAGCAGTGAAGTGATCGGTAGAAGGTTGAAAAGGAAGCAAGCAAGGAAGACTCAGTGCATTCATAAGTCTCTTTCTGATAAGGCCCATGACTTCTGTATCCGCCTTTATACCCCAGGTCATTGTCTGTTACCTGTCACCACTGTTCCAGGGCCGCCCGTCGCGGTCCCAGCCTCCGCAGGGCGTCCTTCACGTCCTTGTTCCGCAGGCTGTAGATGAGGGGGTTGAGCATTGGGATGACCTGGGTGTAGAAGACGGAGACCACCTTGCCCTGCTCCATGGACTCCACAGCTCCTGGCTGTGCATACATGACAAACAGGGTTCCATAGAACAGGCACACGGCTGTCATGTGGGAGCCACAGGTGGAGAAGAACTTGTGTCCCCTGGATCCTGAGCGCATCTTCAGGATGGTCACTGTGATGTAGCTGTAGGAGATGAGGACCACCAGAGTGGTGCTCACAATAATGAGCCCACAGACACCGAACAGGACCAGCTCATTGAGAGCAGTGTCGGCACAAGCCAGCAGGAGCAGGGGGGGCACGTCACAGAAAAAGTGGTTGATGCGGTTGGAGCTGCAGAAGGGGAGCTGGAACGTGAGGCTGGTCTGCACGATGGAGTTGATGCAGCCTATGAAGTAAGAGCCCAGAACAAGGCAAGCACACGTTGAAGGGGACATGGTCACAGGGTACTGTAGGGGACTGCAGATGGCTATGAAGCGGTCATAGGCCATCACAGCTAAGAGGAAAGTCTCAGTGGTAGCAAACACAGAGAGAAAGAAGAACTGGGTGGTGCATCCTGCAAAAGTGATGACCTTGGAGGAGGAGAAGAAGTTGGCCAGGGCTTTGGGGGCGATGGCAGATGAGTAGCAGAGGTCCAGGAAGGACAGGTTCCTGAGGAAGAAGTACATGGGGGAGTGCAGGCGGGCATCCAGGGAGATGACGATGATCATGGTGAGGTTGCCCACGATGGTCACCACGTACAGGGTCAGGAACAGAGCAAAGAGCAGAGCCTGGGTCTCCAGGCCTCCCCTGAACCCTTCCAGCACAAACTCCTGCCAGAGCATTGCAGAGAGGTTCCCACGTCTCTGGGTGGTCATGGCTCTGACTGGGACAGCTGTGCAGAGAGGCTGGTTGAGCCAGGAGGAGGGAACAGGTCATGGTCCTAAGGTCACTCATCCAACTGTCTTTGCCATACTGCTTGTTTACCGTCAGACCACAAGCTGCCTGGTTCCCAGTCCAGATGAGCTCACTGTGGCTAGAACGGGGATATTTTTCTGGTTGTAGTTAGTACTTGAGTGTGCTGAGCTCTTGTTGTGTAGGAGACTGCAACGTGAGTTTGGGGGCTGCAAAGAAGAGATTGGAGGTGAGTGAGTTTCAGTGTAAGAGCAGAATCACTGTCCCGTGCTCGTCTCTGAGGTACATGCTCTGTGGCTGCTATGGGCTTCTCCTGACGTGGAGCTGGTTCCCACCCTGTGTCCCCAGGCCTGACCTCCTCTCTCCCGAGCTCAGTGAACGGCAGGGAGGCGCCTCTGCCCCCAAGACTGCAGGCCGGAGCTGTCAAGCCTCCAGGCTGTACACAAAGCAGGGCTTGGACCCCCCCAGCTCAGTCGGCACCGGCTTTCTAAGGATGCAGGTGCATCCGCGGGCACCAGCGGAGGGCATCCGGCTGTGGCTGAGCAGACACTGAGCTGCCGGGGAGCTGGGTGACTCGCTGAGACGGCAGTCCTGTCCTCACCTCCCTCCGTGCTGCTTGTGTGGACACCGTGGTCCTGGGCCGGCAGCAGCCCCCGAGAGCTGGCTAGAACTAGGCTAACGCCCCTCACAGATGGAATCCTGGCTTGTGTTTAACAGTCTTCCCTGGGGTTTGGTCCTGAACCCCAGGTTCTGGTTCTCAGGCACTTTTCTCACTGACCGCGAGCTGAGGTTAAGGCTGGCCAGGCTGGGCGATGGCTCAACCTCTCCCCTGCCGAGAGCACCTCCCGAGTGCTTACTGTGCACGCAGCACCACGCCTCTGTCTGCTCAGGCTCCTCTCCTCCTGGCAGATGACAGCCAGCAGTGCTGAGCTTCCTTTACGGGCCCTACCTGGGATGTGCCGCCCAGGATGCGGAGGTGGACACTGAGGGCTCGGGCTCCTGTGCAGTTCAGTTCAGGGTCCTGAGCAGAGGTGTGAGGCTGGCCTGGGCAGAGCTCAGCACTTGGGGGCCCAGGAGAATCTCGGTGACCTCTTCTGGCAGCGGTGAGCTCCTGGGTGTCTGTGGAATGGGGCAGCAAGGGCCATCTGCCCTCTCCTCCTCTGCTGCCACAGGAGCATGTGGACGCTCCTGTACTTTAGGCCACTCTGTGGGGAGGATTCTCTGCCCCTGGCAGGACTGGGACTCGAGGCCTCCAGTGGCCAATTAGGGAGGCTCTGGCCTCAGCCCTGCGCTGGGACTGCACCTCCCTGGATCCTAGGAGCTGCGGTGCTGTGGCCGATCTTCGTTTCATCATCTTCCCTCCTACCGGGAGGCAGGAAGCCTGAATTCCCCAGGCACCTGGGTCCCTTGGCATGCTCTTGGGGTCAACCCAGGAATCAGCCACCCCCAACATGGGGTTTGGTCACTCTAGATGTGGGGTCCTGGTCTTGTTCCCTCCTTGCTTTAAAATGACACCTGGTCTCAGATTGCAGTGCCCAGCCACACTGCCCATGGAGGCAGAAGTGTTCTCTCTTTGGGTCTCATGCTGGACCGTGATTTCATGTGGAGCACTTGAAATGCTGCAGTGACTGAGACACTGGATTTGCATTCTGTTTAGCTCCAGGGTGTTTCATGAAACAACCCAGTGGGGCTGGTAGTTACAGTCATGGGCCCCACAGGCTGCCCGGGACCCAGGCGGGCTGGGTCTTCACACGGCTCTCAGCATCAGTCTCCATCTCCTTTCGCTTACGATCTCCTAATTTTCTTCATGGTCCTGCAATTCTCGTTTAATTATTATGCTTCTATGCATCTCAAGTTGTTTTGCCTTACTGAGTGCTGCACATAAAGTCAAGCACCATGATACCAGATTTATTGACTTAATTTTTGATTATTATTTTAATTTTACAAATTTATGGTACACAGAATAATAATTTGGTACATACACTTAGTGTGTAATAATCAAATTGAGCATTGTATGTAATCTCCTGATGTTTCATTATTTTACAAGCATTTTAAAATTATTTGTAATATCCATGGACCTAAGAAAACGAGCTTTGACACAGAGGGAGCCCTCATGTGTTTCCTGACAGGTCCGGCAGAAGTGGTGCTGGGCCCAGGACACGTGGAGGACGGTCCCACTGTGCTCCCTCACACACACACAGGCCCAGCTCAGCCGCTGTCATCAGGGCCATCGTGAAGGTCCTTAACACGACTGGAAGGTCATTGATACAGATAGAAGTTATCTAAGTATCAAAAATCAGACAAGTTAATTCTTAATTCTGTAAATTTTAGGAGAATAGGCCAAGAATTTTTATATGGCAAGAACTTGGAGTACAAAAAATCCCAAGAAATGAAAAGTTAGATTTCAGATTTACTATAACAAATCGAGAGCCAAAATTATCAGTAAATTAGTTTAAAAGTCAAACAAGTATAATCAATTTTATCATCATTAATCCAATTCCATAAAACAAATGGATCAATTTTTTATGAATTAAAATACAACAATTTAACAAGGATAAGTATAGGCAACTTGAAGAGGCCATATCATGCATAGCTGTACAAAACTGAATTTATAATGTCAAAACTGTTGAAAAAGAATTCTTGAAATCCAGATAGCTTCACTTTAGTACTCTTGTAAAGATAAAGCACCAACTTTTAAAAATAGCCTTTGTTTTTTAGAACAGTTGAAGGTTAACAACAAAACAGAACATAGAGGCTTCCCAGATACTCCCCGTCCACCGCACACAGAAGCCGCTGTCGCGACTGTTGGCCTGCACTGATGTGCATCACCCCAAGCCCACAGTTCACGTGAGGGATCCCTCTTGGTGTTCTACATGTTATTGGTTTGGATGGATGTGTAATAGCATTTATTGATTAATATGGTATCCTATGAAATGATTTCAATGCCCCCCCAAACCCTATGTGCTCTGTTTATATTTACCCTTCCTTCTGCCCAAGTCCATTGCCACCCCTGATTGTTGCTTTCTCAAAATAGTTTTACCTCTTCCAAAATGCCACAGAGCTGGAACCATGCAGATTGCAACTGTGTATGTCTGATTTCTTTCACTTGGTAACACCCATTTAAAGTGTGTTCTCGTGGCTTGAGAGCTTGTTCCTTTTTAGTACTAATAATAGTCCATGGTATGGAGGTACCACAGTTCAACTCTGCAGTCATTCAGTTGCAGAAGGACATCTTGGTTGCATCCAATGATAGAAAATATGATTGAAGCTATCATAGCCATCAATGTGTAGGCTTTTGTGTGAACATAAGTTTTCAGCTCATTTAGGTAAATGTCTAAGAACATGGTTATTTAATCATATACCAAAAACAGGTATAAGTTTGGCAAAAACTAACCAATTGTCTACCAAAATAAGTGTATCATTTTGAGTTTACAGAAGTAATGTGTGTGCGGTGTTCGATTCTTAGCCCAAGCGCTGGTAGGCTCACGGGAGGCACTGTCTGACTTTTCTCTTCCTGGAACCCACAAGGCTTGCGTGGCTTACCAGAAAGGCTGGCTAGTTGGCTGCTTGGCGGGTCCTCCCAGTCCCAGCATGGCTGATTCTTGGTTTAGCAACAATTTTATACAGGCTTTCCAGTAAATCAATTGCTCTGACTAAATCAGTTAACAAGTACCAAAGTAAGGGATCAATTTAGCAAATGAACCTAGACACAAAAATAATCACTAAAATATTAGCAAATGAAATATAGCAGTGTATAAAAGGAATTATATACCATGGCTGCAGGAGGTTGATTCCAAGTATGCGAAGATATCTTTAAAACTAATCAATGCAACCCACCCTATCAACAGAGAAGAGAAAAAAAGTTAATGATCCAGTCACTTGAATTAAAAAGAATAATTGATGAAAATCCTACTTCCATAGAGACTCTGTGAGGCTGGAATATTGAAGAGTTTCCTTGATTTGGTGATAATGAGCATCTACATAAACACCCACAGCCAGTGTCATAGTTAATGGGGAATGGCTGAATGTCTTCTATCTAAGACTGGGCCCAACCTTCTCTCATCACTCTAGTTTAATATAGTGCTGAAACTTCCAGCCATTGAGATGCATTAAGAGAAGAAAGGAAAGGTACCCATTTTGGAAAGGTGGAAATAAACTATCTCTATATGCATGCATGATTGTATATAAAGAAAATCCCTTACCCTAAAACCCCTCAAAATATTAGTGAGTTCATCAAAGCCTCATGACATAAGATCACCTAAAAAAATTTCATTTCAGTGTATTTGTGGCTCATACCTACTGCCAAATATTGTCACTATTACAACTTAGATGGATTCAAGGGAATTTTGTGAGCAAAAATTGCCAATCTCAAAAAGTGACACATGATATGATTCTATTCATGGAATAACCTCTACATTACAGAGATGCAGAAGAGTTAGTGGTTGTGTGCACTGGTGAGGTTTGAGGAGGGAGATGGCTGTGGCTACAGAAGGGTGACTGAAGGTCTCCTCGTGAAGATGTGTTCTGCACCTTGACTGTGGTGTCATACGATTACACAGAAGTGTTAAAATTGAATAAACTGAACACAAATGCTCCACCCCAAATGAATGCATGCACCACTGGTGATTACCGAAGAGGTCTGGGAGATTTAATGATGTTATTTTTCCAATTGTGATAATGTACTTTAATCTTCTCATGTGTTACTGTTGTGGAAAAGCAGGACCAAGCCACATGGAAGACACTTAGCACCGAGGAACTTGGAAGACAAGCAGCATTATCATGTAGGTGAACTAATGGGAATCTCGGTTCCAAACCATCAGCCCCATCTTGGGGTTAATAAAACACTTATATATCTTGCTAACAGGAAATATAAAAAAAACTAGCAAGAAGTACTAAGAAGGCCAATAGCAGGAGTTTCTATAGTTGTTTACACATTGTCTTGTTATACATAGCTAGGCAAGTTCGGTTCGGGCAGTTAATTGGGGGCTTTCTGTTCTATAGCAGGAAGGTCAAGACTGGGTTAGTGGGGGAATCAGTCACCGTGTTAGACTGAGCCAGGCTGTCTCTGGGGGATATCTCCCCAAAACCTTGGAATGGGTCAGCATGACCAGATGCACTTTGGTCTGAGTTACACTTATCTTACAAGCTGCAGCCAGTGTTGAAATGCCAAGGCTGGCTGGGTTTTGCCACTCTCTAATTATGGGAACAGTCCGTGCCTGCCTTTTCTCATCTTTGAACACAGTGGCAGACTCATAAGTTTTAAAATTTCCTTTACATTTACAATTTCCTTTGCATTACCACTGTTACAAATTGGATGAAAAGACTACTTGATGTCTGTATTACCTCTTTTTGTTAGGCAAACGTTTGCTTGTTTGGGTGTCTTTATATTTGGCCATACTTGTAACAACATTGCAATGTCATATGGAATGTCATTGAATGTCATATGAAAAATAAGGTGATTCAGAAGTGTGGGAGATAATTTCAGGTTGCAAGTGGTCAAGGAAAACAATGCAAAAGGAAACATTAGAGATGGCCTTTTTCATTTTAAATGCATGTTATTTTTAAAATATGACTTGCCATATAACTATGCATGTTTATGGGAAACAGTGTTATAACCCAATACAAGCATGCGATTGTCATGACCAAATAAGGGTACTTAGCATTTTCATCCCTACAAATTCAGTGTTTCTATAAATTGGGGACACTCCAATTCTTCTTTTGTAATTCTTTTGGTATAAAATATATACCAAACTGTTATTAAGTACAGTTTCTTTACTACGGAATGCTAGAACTTACTCCCTCTATCTAATGAATTTAGTAACTGTTATCCACCTTCTCTCTCTATCACCTCTTATTTGTTATTGCTAACCTATAAGTACCACCATTCTACTCACTTCTTTCATGAGATCAACATTTTTAGTTTCCACGTGTATGTGAGAACATTTGGTATTTGTCTTTCTGTACCTGGTTTATTTTGCTGAACATAGAGTGACCAGGGTCTGTGACAGGCGGTCTTGCTTGAGTCAACTTGGCTGGCTTGGGAGCCATTCAGGGGATTGGTGGGGCTCACTTCTGTGTGTGTTGGGGGCATCATGGAGACGTAAGCTTGGGGTCTGTATCCAGTCCATCATCTTCTGCCACGATGTTCCTTCCATGAAGCCCGCTCATCATGTACTGAATGTCTTGAAAACTTGAGCTAAATCAAATCTCTTCTCCTTTGTGGGTGTTGGATATTGTGTCTTAGCAATGGGAAAGCAGTCTAATTGGTGTCAGAAAAATGGGGCTGTTGCTATGATGTTTCTTTCTTTTTTAATTAAGAGAAAATGGACACAGAAAAGAGAAACAAATAGCAAAGGAGACAAACAAACAACAACAACAAATCTGATACGATAGCATTGTAGGTTTACAAAATGAGATGATTGGAATTTGACAGTAGTTGTAATATTGCATATCGTTACCTCAAAGGGGTTGTTCACATTAACGGATGTAGACATATAGAATTGATCTAATCATATGAGTATTAACTGTTGTTTTTCAATAGCTAATGCATTTAGTAATATAGTCATTTTAACTATCTTATATATACCTATTTATAAATTTATGTCTTTTTCCATTTCCCTTCCTTCTTTCCTCCTTTCCCCTTAGAATACCTGTTGTTGTCTTTCTAATAACTCCCCCTATCATCAGGCCTAATATAATCAAACAAAACAGTTCAGAATAACACCAATGAAAAATAAAACAATGGTCACAGAAAAGAGAAACAAAAAGCAAAAGGGACCAACAAACAACAGCAACTAATCCAATACTGTAACATTATAGGTTTACAAAATGAGATGATTGGAATTTGACAGTGGTTGTAACATTGTATATTGTTACCTTCAAGGGGGTTGCTCAGATTGACAGATATAGACATATAAAATTGATCTAATCATATGAGTTTCAACTGTTCTCTCTCCATATTTAATGCATTTAATGCATTTAGTAGTATAGCCATTTAACCATCTTATGTATACCCACATATAAATCATGTCTTTTTCCTTTTCCCTGCCTTCTTTCCTCCTTTCCCCTTTTGTTATCTTCAAAATAACTGCCCATACCATCAAGTCTAATATAATCAAACAAAATAGTACAGAATAAAACCAATAAAAAATAAAACAGTGGAAGCAATGCATAGCAATACAACGTTGATTTCTATAATACCTCATATTATCTTCTAAGCAGTTGCCTATATCATCTGTTATAATATAATCAAATGAACAAAAATAGGTTAAAATCACTCAAAACAGAACAATGAAAGCAATACAGAGTTTCAAAACAAGGTGATCAAATATCAATAAAGGCTATCCTAATATATTTTGTTATCTTGGAAATGGCTGTCTATGTCATCATATATAATGAAATTAGGCAGGTCGAGATAGAATAAGATCAAACTAAACAGCTCATTGAAAACAATACTGGACTCAAGTCCCGATGATGGATTATTCAATTGTCTGCCCCACTCGGTGATATCCCTCTGCCACTGTTTCTGGAGCTGTGGACATTTTATCTCTCTCTAAAATGTCCTTCAGTTTTCTTTGTAGGGTTGGCTTGGTTGTCATAAATTCCTTTAGTTGTTCTTTGTCATGGAAGTATCTTGTTTCTCCCTTGATTTTGAAAGATAATTTTGCAGGGTACATCAATCTGGGTTGGAAGTTGTTTTCTTTCAGGGCTTAAAATACTTCACTCCAAGCTCTTCTTGACCAGATGGTTTGTGTTGAGAAGTCTGTTGTGATTCTGATGGGTTTTCCTTTGTAGGTGATCTGTTTTTTTTCTCTAATAGTTTTAATATTCTGTTTTTGTGTTGAATTTCTGGGATCTTGATTATTATATGTCTGGGTATAGATATATTTTGGCTATGTTTAGCTCAAGTTCTATATGCTTCACTTACCTGAAAGTCACTTTCTGTTCCCATGCTTGGAAAGTTTTCTGAAATTATTTCTGTAAATAGGCTTTTAATTTGCTTTGTATTGACCCCTGCTTTTTCACTCACACCTTTTATTTTTGTTATGGATGATACATTGTGTCAACTTGAGAAGTTTAGAAGTTTCACTGGGAGACTCAGCAGGGAGCCAGAATTACTTTATAAACATCCTCACCCTGTGCAAAGGGAGGCAAGGATGTTTGTGAAGCTACACCCACCCTGGGGGAGTGGTGGCCTGTGTACCATATAAGGGAGGAGAAGAGGCTTGCTCTTGCCCCTTTTACTCTGGCTGCTTTTGCTTGGCTGCTGCCTTGAAGTGTTGCCCCTGTGCCATGCCACCCTGCCTTGGAGCCAGCTGATTATGGACTGAAATCTCCAAAAACTATAAGAGAAATAAACCTTTCTTTCCCTAATTTTGGGTGTCAGGAGTTTTGTCTCAGCAACGAGGGAAAAGTAACCAAGACAATTTTTAAGTTATGTTTCTTTGGGTTGTCTTGCAGCCATTGTATCATTACTTCCAGGTTTCTTGTTATTTTTAAGATATCTTTCCTTTCATGATCACAAGCTGCAAACCTGTCTTCAAGGTTTGAAAGTCTATCTTTAGTTTCCGTCAGGTGGTTTTGCCAACTTTCATTGGAGTTTTTGATTTCCTAGTATTTTCTTTGAATCTGTTTCATGTATTCTAAATCTTTTTTGTATTGTTTATTCCAGGTTTCCCTCATTTTCCTATGCTCCATTTTTTCATCTATGTCTCCTTTAGAGATGCCTAGCAATTCTTTTGTTTTTCATTTCTTCTTTTAGTTGAGTTAGTATTTCTGTTCTAATTTCTTTTATAGCCTCATGAAGTTGTTTCTTTACTTCAGTTGTCATCACCTCAGAGACTTTAGTTGTGGGACTCCTGATCTCTTCTGTGTTTGCTTCTCTTGGATTTGTTCTGCTTGGGTTGGAGGCCAGAGACTGCCTTTGCTTCTTTGTCTTGACGTATTCCTGGGTTGTTCTGGACAAATGTGCACCAGGGATGTTGGTATTACTTGCATTGTCTGTAATTTCTTAAAGTTAGACTGGTTCTTCTAGCCAGTGCTAATTGTGGATATCTGATGTTTACCACTGGGTGCACTGTTACAGTGCTGTCTGCTGCCTTTCCCCAGCCTACCTCGGCTCCCCAATGTCTGGGACAGTGTGTGGGGGTGGGGCCGCAGCCTGGGAACCTGGCTGGTCATCCGCTAATCTTCTGCTACCACCCCTAGGGCGCAAGTGCATCCGTGGTCTCCAGACCTAGCTGGTCACCCGCTGGAACCCTCCAGGGCTTGGTTGGAGCGACCTCCATGGGACTGTGCCCTGCCAGGAGCGGCTCCGGCCCCAAAATGGTTGCCAGTCCCTTGCTCTCCCTTGTGGGGGTTTGGGGTCTGTGCACTCACCGTCCTCCAGTCCAGTCCTCCAGGTCTGCTTCCCCTGCCCACCACCACTCTCCTCTAAAGCTGCCTCTCTGGGCAGAGGCCTCCAAGGTCATTGCCGCCATGGCGGCTGCAGCTCTCTGACCGTGCATCCGCAGGTTCCAGCAACTCCTTACACGAGTGGGTCCGGCTCCAGGCAGAGGCGCCGCCAGCCACCGCCCTCCTTGTCTAAGTGCCTCTTTCCACTCTTTCTGTGGGCTTCAATTCTCGCTTTAGATTCTTCCTGGGTCCAGAGGACCCGCCTCCCTCCTTCTTGTCTTCCCCATGTTGCTATATTCCAGCATCTGGACAGTATCTTTCAGGGAGGCTGCTTACCCCGCTGATTACCTTTCCGCCATCTTGTCCCACCTTGCTATGATGTTCCTGACCATGTGGTTTTGAAGCTTTTGGCAATGGTTTTGGGAGAAGTTTAAAAAGGTTTGGAGATGAGGGGTAGAGAAGGCCTAAAATTCTGTTGGTAGAGCCTTATGGCTGATTCTGGTCAGAGTTCTGAAGATCAAAATGCTGATAGAAAATCAGACAATGAAGGGAAGGCTCAGGAGGTTTCAGCTGGAAACAAGGGCTCCGTTGGCGATTGGACTACAGGCCCTGTGTGTTGTACTCTGGCAGAAAATTTTGTCCAGTTTTCCATTTTCTGAGACTATGAGATAGTAAGGACAGTGGAATAATTTGATCTAGTAAAAGGCATTTCAAAGAAATTTTCAGATAGCCCAGTATTGAGACTGTGGCATGGAACTACTGGCTTATAGCCAAATTTATAGTAAAAGTTGGGGGCAAAAAGCACAGGATGAAAATTTTAGAAACCTGAATAACCTCCCCACAAAAGGACCACATGTGAAGTTGAAACCAAAGGAGGTATGACTGCTGAAGAGATTAGTGCCATTAAACAGAAACCAAGTAGTTTGCATAGAGATAAAAAGGAGATGCTATGAGGGCATCGCAGAAATCAGCAAGACCCCACCCATCACAGGGGCGGGGCACAGAACTGTAGCCTTTCATCTGAGTGGAGAGTCCCAGGGACTCCTGCTCAAGGAGGGCCACCTGGACAGCTGGCTTCCTGAAACGCATTTCACTGTGCTCAGTCACGTAGGCACTCAGAGTCCGCTGCAGTCATGGTCTAATAGGACCTGGCTTCTGTTCCAGCTGATGGAGGAAAGTGTGAGAAAAGTCTACTTGTATAGTTCAATAGACACAGAGGGTAAATATAAGATGCATTTCAAATATATGGTAAATTAAAATTTTAAAATTTGTATTAGTACAAGTTTGCAGTACATAATGATTACATTCATTGTGAAGAATTTGTTCATGGACATATCGCATTTTCATTCTTTTTCCCCCTTTTTCTCCACCACTCCATTTTTGCTAGCATCAGATCATTTATTTATCCTATATAAATTAGTTATCATACATAAAGATAAGCAGCCAAACAGCCCAAAAAAATATAATACACGTAAGACAATTACACTAAATCATGTGCACTTTAAGATACATTGTCCATGGTGGGACACAATAACTTTTATCTTTCTTTTTTTCCTATTGGCTGTCTTTTATTTTGCACTTTTTTGTATATTGAGTTTTTCATATAAGAGACACAATGAGGTATTTAAGCTTGTATGTCTGATTTATTTCACTTAACATGATGGTCCCAAGGTGCACCAGTTTCTCTATAAATGACTCAAGTTTATCCTTCTTTATGGCAGAGTAGTATTCTATCATGTATGAATACCACAGTTTTTTATTCATTTGTCTGTTGGTTAATATATAAGCTGCTTCCAAGAATTAGCTATGATGAATTGTGTTTCTATAAGCATAGTTCTGCACACCTCACAGTGCTATGATGTCTTAACTTTTTTACCCTAGAAAAGGAATAGCTGGGTCAAACAGAATTTCTAGTTTTAGGTTTTCAAGGAATCTCCATACTGATTTCACACTAATTGTACTAGTTTACACTCCCACTAAAATGAAGAAGTTTCCTTTTTTTCCTACAGCCTCTTCAACATTTTTATTAGTTAATTTCTTGATGACAGTCATTCTTTCTGGAGTGAGACGGAATCTCAGTGCTTTAATTTGCATCTCTCAAATGGCCAGCAGTGTTGACCATTTCCATGTGTTTATTGGGCATTTGTACTTCTTTATGTGAAAAATGTTTATCATTTCAGTTGCTCATTTTTTATTAGTTCTCTAAATTTGGAAGGTCTAACTTTTTTGAGCTCTTTATATATTCTAAATATTAATCCTTTGTTTGAGGAGTAGCTGGAAAATGTTTTTCTCATTCTATAGGTTATCTTTTCATTCTGTTGGTGATTTCTTTTACTGTGCAGAATCTTTTCAATCTGATGCAATCCCACTTGTTGGTTTTTGGTATTATTTCTTTTGCAACTAGTGTTCTATTCTGAAAGTCTTTGCCTATGCCTAAGTCTTCAAAAGTTTTACCTATTTTGTCTTATAGCAGACTATGTTTAATATTTAGGTCTTTGATCCATTTTTATTTCAGTTTAGTGGATGGTAGAGATACGGATTTAGGTTCAGTTTTTGGCATGTAATAGCCAGTTGTCCTAGCACCTTTGTCAAAGAAGATATTCCTCCAGCAAAAGTATTTGGCCCTTTTCTCAAAGATAGCATAACTGAGTGTGCTTGGAGTTGTTTTTGCGTCCTCTCCTCTGTTCCAAAGTGGGTTTTTTGTCAATACCATGTTGTTTTTATCTCTGTAGCTTTGTAGTATGCTCCTTGTCTTCGAACACAGTTATCCCACCATTCTTATAACTTTCTGAAGCAGTTCCAGAAGTCTTATTGTGTTAGTCTTTGTGAGATATAAAAAAATGCAGTAAATGTGGCAGCTGCATGTCATCCAATGGAAAGGCCAGCTCATAAAATCTTACCCACCTCATTGACTAGAGTTGGCAAGAGCTGACTTCCAGCAGCACCTCAAAGTCAAAAGGACCACGAGAAGTAAAATTTTGCATTGAGGATGGCATCACAGTGCAACTAAATTACTGTATTGTTTTAAAATTTAAACATTCACAACATTTTTTAAAAATCACATTTCACACATATAAGCCATTATTAAAAACAACTAATTTTTGTTGAAAATAATTCATATGATTATAAATTTTGAGAACAAAGTGGAGTGTGAAAAGATTTATATATTATAAAATATTGTTCTTACTTTGATGAATGTACCTGATGGATTAAAGGGCAAATTTTATCTGGGGGCAAAAACAATGGAGATTATTTTACAGAGAAACATATCTAATTAAGTATTAATAGCAAAATTTTTCAGTACGTAAAAAGTAGAGAAAATAGTATTATGAACCTCAGATGTTCGGTACACAGCTTTGCTAGCAATCAGCAGGTGTTAAACTTTATAAAAGTGAAGTTATCCAGACCCAAGGAAGATGATGTGAGAACACTCATATGGGGAAAAGTTCATAAAGGTGAAAGGTATAACCGGGTGACTAGGGGCTAGGAGAGGACTTGATGGGGTATTGTTTAATAAATACAGAAACTGAGCATGGTGGTGCATGCCTGTGATCCCAGCACTCGGGAGGCTGAAGCAGGAGGACTGCCGCAGTTCGATGCCAGCCTTGGCTGCACAGTGACTTTGAGGCCAGCCTGAATCACATAACAAGACCCTGTCTCAAAAAAAAAAAAAAAAGTACAGAATTTTAGTGTTGCATAGAGTTCTGAAGATGGGTTACACCACACTGAATATATTTAATGATAGGGAACAGTACACTAAAATGCTTATGAAGGTAGATTTTATGTTGTAAGTTTTTTATCACAAATAAAAATAAAACAAGTTCTAAGTGATAGCATAGACTTAGCATAAAATCTTCATAATATTTTAAGAAGCTAACACTATTTAACTTCATTAACCTCTCCAGAACTATGCTGGGTATACTTAGGAGTCAGTGAATAGGTAACAATAAGCTCAAGTACATAGTGATTCAGTGGAGTTTTCCTGAGTTTCTTCTGGGTCGTGCAAAACATTGCACATGGTGAGCAAAGCCAGAAACCCTGCTTCTCACACTGAGCAGAAGTCCTGTCCAGAACCGAGGCAGAGGCAGTGTGAAATGGCCATTAATACTAAGGGCCTAAATTTTTTTTGGTGTATTTTCACACTAGAGCATGGAAGAATTACTGTTGGATTTAACGTGAGGCTAGTTTTGCTGATAATTCGAAGTCAGAATTAATGCTATCATGGAAAAACACCAGCCGATTCCCGTCTGGACTATTACATTCAACAGAACTGACACAATTCTGCTTTTGTGCAAGAAAAATAATTCGATCCTTTTGTCCAATTTGGGGTTGCTATGGTTGACATAAAGACACAGTATATCATTTTCCAAATCCATGTGATGACAGAAATATTATCTGTCACACAGAGACAGAGGAGAGAGAGGCTGTTTGTCCCCTCCCTAAAGTCTGGGCTGGGAGAGAGCAACGATCAGGGCTGAGGACGAAGGTCCCTAACACCACCAGCAGGGACTCGGACCAGCCCTGTGCAGAGGGCAGGCTGCTGGCATTGGCCGTGGAGCAGGCAACTCTAGTAAGGGGCGCACATCAAGGAAGCCAAGTGCTGGCGGCCAGGTGTGGTTGGGCGTGTGGATCGGGTGTGGAGTGAGGAGCTCCATCCTGAGCCGCACGTCCAGGACCTCAGCCAGTGCAGATGGCCAGCAGTCTCTGCTGGACACTGAGAGACTGCACCTGCCCTCCTTCCCTACCCTTCTTTGTGCTGCTTCTGCCAGACCTTTGTCCCCACACTGGAGCATCAGTGGTGACAGAGCAGCCAGGCCGGGTTTTCGAGGTGCACTATAGTGTCAGCAAGGTGTGAGGCTGGATCCGGGGTCCTAGCTGGGGGCCAGGAGCAACAGTGCATCACAAAAGCCAGCAGGTAGACTGCTGAGCCCTGCAGGAGGAGTCCAGCACTGAGAAAAGAGGGAGGCAGAGGGCCAGCCAGGCTGCTGGACTGGGGGGATACACAGCCTTCAAGTGCATGGTGACCCCAGGCCAGCCCACAGCTCAGAGGGTTCCACTGTAAGGTACTCAAGGGAGGACTTCCTGGCCATGTGGATGTAAGAGTCAGTGACGAAGGGCGGGGAGAGGGTCACCCAGATTACCAAACCCTAACGATGTGGGGATGTTGACACTGCTCTCTGCCGCTGTGTTACCAAGCTGTGCAGGATTTAAGGTTGCTTTCCCTCTGGACCATTGCATTTTTGGTGGCAAAGAGCATGCTCTATGCGTGCTTAGCAAAGCCTGGTTTATGATATGCTTTCAGGAATTGAAAGATGGATGGAAAGATGGAAGAAGAATGAAAGAAACAGGAGCAAAATTGACTCAAAACACACAGAAATTGCCTTTGTGTTAAGCAGTATGCTTTTCCCACAGTCCCAGGACGCCGTCTCTCACTGACCACCCCTCCACGGGGCCGCCCGTCGCGGTCCCAGCCTCCGCAGGGCGACCTTCACGTCCTTGTTCCGCAGGCTGTAGATGAGGGGGTTGAGCATCGGGATGACCTGGGTGTAGAAGACGGAGACCACCTTGCCCTGCTCCGTGGACTCCACAGCTCCTGGCTGTCCATACACAACAAAACCCGTTCCATAAAACACGCACACTGCCATCAGGTGGGAGCCGCAGGTGGAGAAGACTTTGTGTCTCCCGGAACCGGAGGGCATCCTGAGGACGGTCACTGCGATGTAGCCATAGGAAGTCAAGATTCCGATCACTGCACCCAGGAGGATGAAGCCGCAGATGCCGAACATGACCAGCTCGTTGAGAGCCGTGTCGGCACAGGCGAGCCTGAGCAAGGGGAGCACATCGCAGAAGAAGTGGTCGATGCGGTTGGAACCGCAGAAGGGAAGTTTGAAAGTGAGGCTGGTCTCCACGACGGAGTTGAGGCAGCCTCCGCAGTAGGAGCCCAGCACCAGGAGAGCGCAGACGGTGCGGCACATGGCCACGGGGTAACGCAGGGGGTCGCAGATGGCCATGAAGCGGTCGTAGGCCATCACAGCTAGAAGCAAGGCCTCCGTGGTACCGAGAAGGGAGAAGAAAAACAACTGCGTGGCACAGCCTGCAAAGCTGATGACCTTAGAGGAGGAGAAGAAGTTGGCCAGGGCTTTGGGGGCAAAGACAGATGAGTAGCAGAGGTCCAGGAAGGACAGGTTCCTGAGGAAGAAGTACATGGGGGAGTGCAGGCGGGCATCCAGGGAGATGACGATGATCATGGTGAGGTTGCCCACGATGGTCACCGCGTACAGGGCCAGGAACAGAGTGAAGAGCAGGGCCTGGGTCTCCAGGCCTCCCCTGAATCCCTCCAGCACAAACTCCTGCAAGGGTGCCATGGAGACGTTCCCGTGTCTGTGGGTTGCCATGGCACTGAGCCAGACCTGCTGGGCAGAGAGGACAGTGGAGGCAGTGAGAGAGAGCTGGTCACCACCGCACAGCCACGCCTTACGGAGCACACGGACTCATCCCTGTGCACACTGCTCACTGACCAAGGGGCCGCCACCGACCTGGGTCTCCTTTCCGCCGAGCTCTCCTCCCCTTGAGCGGGGGCAGTGTCTGTGGTTTACTTAATTCATGAGTGCGTGCTGATCCTCCCAGCATATGAGCTGAGTGTGCTCTGGGGGTGAAATAGGCGTGCAGAGCTGAGAGACCCTCCTTGCAGGAAAGCACTGAGCCTTCCCGTGCCCGCCTCTGAGCAGCTGCCCGCTCCCCTCGAGGGAGGCTCCTCGGCAGGGCCGCTGGGCACCGTCCCTTCCCACACTGCCCAGGCCTCGGCTCCTCACTCCCTGGCTCAGCACATGGGGAGAGGACCTGCAGGCTGGATGCGGGGCAGTGAGCAGGGTGCCCGGGCTCAGGCAGGGCCTCTGTTGGCCTCCTCTGGGGATCTTCAGTCATGCAGCGGCAGCTCTGGCTCTGATTCTTGGCCGCTGTGGTGTCCAGCTGGCTGGGACCCGCCTCCTTGAGGCTATTGGGGGCTTCCTGCCAACATCTGCATGCTGGACATTTCATGGGGGAGAACGACTGAGCCTCCTGGCTGGAGGGCAGCAGGCAGCGTCCCTACAGACAGGGAAACGCGCCCGCCCTGCCAGGCCTCACTGCCATCTCTGTCCCCAGATTGCCACCTGGTTTGGGACTTGGGCAGAAATTCTCCTTAAATTTGGAAGCAAGTCTGGGATACTCTTGATTCTATTCTCTGTCCTTGTCATGGCGCAGCCGGAGCCGTGGTCACTGCCTGGGCTCCACGTGCAACTCTGCTGGTCACCAGCAGGTGTCACGATGTGGCTGTGCTGAGGACCCTGGCTTCCCCTTGCTGCTGGAGGACCCGGGAGGGGCCCTGGGGTGGCTCAGAAGCCGCGTCTCCTCGCCTGTCCGCTGCCTGTCCAGAGCCCAGCCTCACTCGGGAACGTGGTGTGCACAGGGCCCCCCGTCCTCTGCAATCCCCTGAAAACCCGACTCTCCCACTGTGAGCGCTGTGACTCTCAACGAAATGTTTTTGCGGGCGTTGCTTTGACAATGTCTCTTTGCACACCCACGGTGGTGGTTTTGGTACAAACTGAGTAAGCCGTCTCCGTGATGAACTGAAGGTCCGTGAGTGTCATCCCCCGGTCAGTTCACTGACTGACACTGCGAGTGACAGGCAAGGACTTTCCAAGCGTGGAGCTGACACAGTGATATCCGCAGGCACCAGCGGACTGGGCAGCTG
Source organism: Dasyprocta punctata (assembly GCA_004363535.1). NCBI lineage: Eukaryota > Metazoa > Chordata > Mammalia > Rodentia > Dasyproctidae > Dasyprocta > Dasyprocta punctata. The sequence continues at coordinate 68,998 of RJWM01006445.1, forward strand.
CCCGTGGGCTGAGGAGGACGCCCTGCTGCCCCCGAGCGGGTGACCTCACTGTGGTGGGTTCCTGTCCTCGCTTTCGCTTTGCCCCTTGTGTGACCCATGTGGTCCCGAGGCAGCAGTGTCACCCTGGTCTGCAAGCAGATTAGATTAGGGGCTGCTGCCCCTTGCAGGCAGAAGCGGATGCCGAGATGCCAGGGGGCACGGAGTATCTGTGTGTTAGGGGTTCCGGTCAGGGAGCGGCTCACAGGCACCAAGGCCGAGCCCGCCCAGAGGAGAGTGCTCCCTGCCGTGCCTGCCGGGAGCAGCCCTCTGCACCGTGCACACGGTGCTGCTGTCTCCTACCCCATGACTACTCCCAGTGCGCCTGACCTGGATGAGTGCGCCTTACCTTCTCTGGGCGGACCTCAGGACTCCCCACGACCACACAGCCACACCTGGGCTCACAGGGTGCCCTGCTCTGGACTTGCTTGTGCTGCAGATAACGAAGTGGACAGTTTAGTCCTAGCTTCTGGAGCAGGAAGTGACAGGAGCAAACGTGGGCGCCGTGGTCTACTGAGAACCTGGCTCTCTGCTTCTTTATGGGAGAGGGAGGGTGGGCTCTGCCTCCTGTCCCGTCCCATCGGGCAGGCAGCGTATCAAGGCACCTGCCCTGGAGGTCACATTGCTGGAAGGGTTCTCTGCACCACATAGCACTGGGACTTGGGGCCTCTGGTGACCAATTAGGGAGGCTCTGGACCTCTGCAGTGCTCTGGGACTCCAATTACCTGGGCTCCAGGAGCCGCAGTGCTGTGGCCAATCCCTCCCATGGTGCGGCGGGAGGACCGAGTCCTCAGGGACTCAGGAAGACCTTGAGGAGCGCAGTGCACATGGCTCAGAGTGACCTCGTATCCAGTGTCCCCTGTTACACTGGTGACCTGGAGCGGGGTGCAGGTGGGACATCCTGGCCTCTAGCCGTCCCCTGTTGTACTCCATTCTGGCCACGCTGCTGTGAGGAAGATGGCGTGGGAACAGCAAAGCCTGGTCCGCCCGGAGTCAATTCTCTGCCAGCACAGACCACAGACCCCAGCTGATCATCACTCCTTAGCGCACTTACGAAGCTGGATAAGATCATCTGTAAACCCACTTTCCAATTTTTTTTCCACTTTTTTGTTCTAGAATGTCTCATAGTCCTTGTGTTTCTCTGTAAGAATAAAAACAAATACATATTTGAAACTTCAAGCAAATAAGCAGCGATCAAATGAGGAGGAAATGCTCCTCTCGTACCCAGTGGCGCCTCCCTCCCCAGTGCCAGCTGAGGGTGTGTCGTCAGTGCCCGGGAACTTCTGCCGTCTCGGGTAGACTCTGTGACCACATTCGCAAGTCTGCCTGTAGACCACGGCCTGATGGCGGGCCGCGGGGAACCTCTCGGTGAGGGCCTGCCTGGAGCTGAGTGCCTCCAGCGATTCCTTACACTCGGGTAAAGTGTGTGCTCCTGCTCCACTGGTCTTGTAATGGAATTCAGCACCTTCTTTCCCACTGATGAGATTTTGATATGAGCCCTCCCTCTGACTCATATATTAACATCTAGGTCCCAAATGTAGCAATAGATTGTGAGGACACTCACCTCACCAAAGAATGATCCCACCAATGCGTTCATAGCTGAATGCATAATTAGTTGGTGGGCCCAATTGGATGGAGTCTCTGTCTCTCTGTCTCTGTCTCTCTTTCCTGGATTCCACGAGGTAAGGCCCTTTCCTCTGCCTTGTCTGTCCACCGTGATCTTCGTGCCTTAGAGCCAATTAATGATGGGCAGCAGACTTTGAAACCATGAAACTATTAACTATTCTTCCTTAAATTGCGTATGTCAGGTAATTTGTTCCAGCAATGGGAAGGTGACTAATCCAGAAAATCAGTACTGGAAAAGTAGCATCACTGAAGCATTTGGAATTGGCTTGCAGTAGGTGTTCAAAACATAAGACTTGAGAAAGCTTTACAGACTGTAAGCACGGCTGTATGGGTAATTCTAGTATGAATTCCAGAGACCACAGTCCTGAAGGCAGGGTGATCAGAAAGGTGGTGCTCATGGGCTTCAGGTGGGGATAGGGGCTCTCTGGGGAATTGGGCTAGAAGCTGTTCACATTAACTTCTGGGGACGAGCTTGTTTAAATTTTGCCCAAGTTCTAAGACTTACATGTGGCTGAAGTTACAAGTAGTGGACACATTCATCTGGCCCAGCAAATTCCAAGTCAATTCCTCCATCCCTGACTCTTGCAGTGTTGTGGGGATTGTTGGCTGCTTTTGGCCTACTTTATTGGGAGCAAAAAACAGAGCTGGAGATTTGAAAAACTTACAGTTTATCCAGAAAAGTAGCACTTTATTTTGAGGTTCTGTTCTGGACTGTTAGGTTTCACTGATTGATTGTCCCATTTTTTTGTATCTGTTTATTTATTGGTACAATTTAGTATACACAATGACCACATTCATTATAGGAAATTTGTATCTGTTCATGATATCTTGTTTCCTCTGGTTTTCCCCATTCTCATACCCTCTTTTCAAGCCCCTTCCTCCTCTTGTTAACAAAGTTCGATTTTCATTTTATCCTTTTCTCATTGTTTCTTTCCCTTTCTGTCCCCTCTCCCTCCCTATTTCCCTTTTCCTTTTGTACAGTTTTTTTCCTATTTCACAATATCTATTTTACATTTATGTTCTTATTTACACTTTCAGTTTCTCACACCAGAGAGATAATGTGGTATTTATATGTGTGTCTGATTTATTTCACTTAGCATTATGGCCTCGAGGTCCATTCATTTAACTGTAAATGGGGCAACACACTTGGGACCCCTTCTGTCTCTCTCTCAGGCAGAAGCTTTCTTTCTCTCAATAAATATATTCTGCTCTTAACCTCCATTGTTCCAAAATTCATTCTTCGATTTTAGAGAACATGAACTCATATCAGACATCTAGCAGACTGGGTGTTTCATCCCCCTGTATGACTTGGAGGTCTCCCACTGAGATCATTGGACAGAGACATGGGCAACTCAGTGCCAAAGCCCCTCCCTCCTCTGGCATGCATTCCTTAGCACTGGAAGATGTTCAACCTTCCATGCTGAGAAAGAGTCATTTGATATTTCTCTGCAGTGTGCGTGGCTTACCTTGCCCGTAGAGTCAAAATGGAATACAGAGGGAAGTAATAATTATGATCTTTTACAGTTAAAATCAGAGTGTAAGAAGGAGGAAAAATGATCAAAATAACTTCATGTTCAAGCTTTTTTTTAACATTAAGAAATAATTCTTATTTAGGTTCAAAGTATAATTATAATCCTTATAAGACTATCCCCATTAATAGGTCTCTTTTACTCAATGACTTGAAGCAAATTAAGCTAGGACCAGGAAAATTTTCAGATGACCCTGAATAAGTACATCAATATCTTTAGAGGATTTACTCAAACCTGTAAACTAGATTAAAAAAAATGTAACGTTAATCTTAAATCAAACATTGACTTCTAGCTATTGCATTTGGAGATGAATGTCATATTGTTAATTTTAGACAACCAGAGGATAGACAGGCAGGGGAACCACCAGTTCCCACTGGGGCACAAGCAGTTCCCAACCAAGACCCCTACTGGTCTAGCAACCAGACAGGAGATTGGAACAGCAGGCATTTTCAAGTGAGTACTCTTGAAGGTCCAAGAAGGACAAACACCAAGCCTTCTAGTTATTTTAAATTGTCAGCTATTTTTCAGGAGAAAGATGAAAATCCCTCTTACTTCTTAGATAGTTTATAGAGACACTAATAAAACATATTTCCCTAGATTCTGATTCCATAGAGGGACAGATTTTGCTTAGACTTGTTTATTACCCAGTCATCCCCAAATACTAGAAAAAATTACAAAAGATAACCTTTGCTCCAGATAGTTCACTTGATACCTTAGATAAAACTGCCTCATTAGTATTCTATAATCGGGGCTGGGAGAAAGCCAAAGGGAGAAGACAAAGAGACCAAAAAGTAGCTGCCTTTGTTGTGGCCTCGAAAGAAACAGACCTTAAGTTTGATTCTTGGGGCTCCAAGAAGAGCTCGATGAAGACTACACTATCACTGCCACAGGCCGTGCCCTGTCTGTAAAAGGCGACCACTGGAGGTCGGGCTGCCCTGTAGGGCCAGGGCCCCACAGTTAGACCCAGCCTGTCAGCAGGTCCAGCAGGACTGAAAGGCCTCAGGGCTCTCGTCTTCACCCTCTGGTCAGACGGTCATCTGTGCCTGTCACCTCCGCGGAGGAGCCCTGAGTAATCATGATGAGGGGTAAAAACCAGCCGACTGCTGGACACTGGCACCCGTCTGTTTGTCCTTCTCAACTCTGGTCTTCCTTCCAGGCATCGCAACTCAATAAACAGTCACCAAAACGTATGCTGCTTAAACTGTGACAGGGATAACTCTCTTCACTTATTCCTTTAGTTATGCCTAAAAGCCCAGCTCCCATCCTGGAGAGATTTTATCCTGTCTAAATACTATAATATATATCCAGGTTGCCAATTAATCAAAATCATGCTGAGACTGGTTTTTACAACTACAGTGCATACTGTTGTTCATATATAAAAACTTAGAGTTTTTCATTGATCAAAATAATGTATGAGTCTGATTCTCTTATATTATCAAAAATTTAGAACTACAGTTAGAGAGATTTATGACAAAATGTCAGACTCAATAAAAGGACCTAAGAGCCAATTGTTATCCCTTAGAAACAGTTTCTAAACTTACCTGTCAACTCTAATGCTCATGCTTTGATTATACTTGCCTTTGTATACATAATTTGATTATGCATGCTTTAATTAAAGTTTGTTCTTGCCTAGAAGGTGCCAAACCCCAAGGAATCATGCAGATGAAATCATTTAGCTATAAATGTCTCAATTTTATCTTTCTTTATGGCAGAGTAATACTCCATTATGTAAAAAACCCACGTTTAAAAAATTAATTTTAAAGAATACAAAAGAAAACAAAACAGAACAAAGCAAATCAAAACATGACAATTCAAGTAACACAGGATTTCAAAACAAGATAAAAGGAAATCAACAGTGGCCACAATAATGTCTCTTGTTTTCTTTGAAATAGTTGTCCATACCTTCACACACAATAAATTAAAACAAAACAAAATAGTATAAATCCAATCAAAACAAAAGAATGAGGGCCTTGTGGGCCTTCAAAACCAGATGATAGGAAATCAATAATGGCTACCATAATGTCTCTTGTTTTCTTCAAAATAGCTGTCTATACCTTTACACATATTGAAATCAAATACTAGAAAACAGACTAAAACCAATCAAAACAAATAATAAAAGCATTAATGGGCTTCAAAACACGATGATAGGAAATCAGCAATGGCTACCATAATGTCTCATTTCATTCAGTGTAGCTGTCCTTACTATCACACATAATACAAGCAATTCATGTAAGCTCTTTAGAAGAAATTCTAGGCGTATATAAGCCTATACATGTACATCTGTCCTCTTTGTATTAGAGGGAAAAGAAAACAAACCACAACGAAAGACAAGAAAAACAAGAAACAAGAGTCAAATAAATAACAATAACAAAGAGCCCAAAACAATAAAAATATAGGCTTTCAAAACAAGATGGTCGGAACATAGCGAAGTTTGTTGTTTTGCATAGTTATCTTCAAATGTGTTACTCAAATTACCAGATAATAGACATGCAAAATTGATCTAATGCTACGAATGTTAACTGCTTTATTCCAAGAACTAATAGAATTAGTAGTACAATCATCTTAGTAATCTTAAGTGTATATATGCAAATTTATATCTTTTTTCTTTTCCCTTCCTTCTTTTCTCCTTTTCCCTGAGTTATTTTTTTCCTCTTTGAGCAGTTTATTACACTAGGGAGACAATAAAGTATCTACACATGTGACTTTGATTTATTTCATTTATGAGTATGGTCTCAAGTCACATCCATTTACCTATAAAAGCCTCAATATGATCTTTCTTTATAGCTGAGTAGTAATCCATTGTATAAAAATACCACATCTTTTTTATCCCTTCCTCAGTTGATGGGCATTTGGGCTATTTCTAAGATTTAGCTATTATAAATTGTGCTGCTATAACCATGGATACATATATATCACTGTGGTATGATGTTTTCAGTTCTTCTGGGAGTATGCCCAGAAGCGGAATAGCTGGGTTAAATGGGACCTCCAATCCCAGCTTTTTGAGGAATCTCGGCACTGGTGGTTGCACCAGTCTATACTCCCACCAACAGTGCAGAAGAGTTCCTTTTCCCCTCCACAGGCTCTTCAGCATTTGTTATTGGTGTTTTTCATTTTTTTATTTTTCTTTTTTTATTTTAAAGATAGTAAAATACAACAGAACGTAACAAAACAAAGTCAATCAAAACAAAGCAGTAGACCTGGTACAGAACTTCGAAGAACGATAATGTGAATACAATAGCTGCTATAGTATATCTTGTTATCTTCAGAATAGCTGACCATTCCAACAGGTGTAGTAGAACTGAACCAAAAACAAACAGAACAAAACCAACAAAAACAGAATAGAAAATAAAGCAAAAAAAAAAAAAAAAAAAAAAAAAAAAAAAAAGAAAAAAAAAAGAAAAATAATAATGATCAGAGTAAAGCAAAATAGTGAGAACCATACTAGGCCTCAAGACAAGACAGATATTTGTTACATTGCCTACTGTCATCTTCCAAAGAGATGCTCAGGCTGCCGATCAGAGGCCTGCAAAATCTATGAAACAATACTAGCATTTACTTGCTCAATGTTCCTTAGTTGCTATCAATTTAGCCAGACCTCAGACCCAGCAGGTTGCTTATGGGGGGGGGATGGGGGAGGGGTGGATGGTGTCCTTGATTCCAAGCCCATGCACCGGCACCGCACGGGCCCAGCCGGTTGGGGCCTGCATGGGCCCATTCTCGTTCTCCTCCGGGGGTCCATGAGAGGCTTAGTCCCCCAGAAGGCGGATCAGTTCGCTCTTGATGTGAGCCAGCACCTCCCGGGCCCAGCGGGTTGGGGCTATTGGTGTTTTTCTTGATCCTGGTCATTCTTTCTGTAGTGAGATGGAATCTCAGTGTTGTTTATTTTATTTTATTTTATTTTGTTTTATATTTCTTTTTGCGGTACCAGGGATTGAACTCACAACTTTGTGCCTGCCAGGCAGGTGCTTAAGGCACTGGGCCAAACTCCCAGCCCTCCAGTGTTGTTTTGATTTGCATTTCTCTAATGACCAATGATGCTGAACATTTTTCATGTATTTATTTGCCATTTATATTTCTTTAGCTGAGAAGTGTGTATTCATCTCAGATGCTCATTTTTGGATTGGGTCTTTGAATTTCAGGAGTCTGATTTTTAAAAAATTCTTTATATGTTCTAGATAGAAGTCCTTTGTCTGAGGGACAGGTGACTAATGTTTTTTTCCCAATTTGTGGGTTTTCTTTTCATTCTGTTAGAGATTTCCTTTGACTTGCAAAAACTTTTTAATAAGATGAGATCCCAGTTGTTGATTCTGGGAAGTATTTCCCATGCAGGTTGATTTTTGTTCATGAATTCTCTGCCTGTGTGTTCAAGATTTCTACCTATTTTGTCTTCCAGCAGAGTTACTGTTTCTGTTTTAATATTCAGATCTTTGATCCATTTTGACTTTAGTTTAGTGCATGGTGATAGGCATGGATCTAGTTTTAGTTTTTGGCAAATGGAAAGCCAGTTTTTCCAGCACCACTTATTAAAGAGGCTATTTTTCTTCCAGTGAACATGTTTGGCCCCTTTCTCAAAGATAAGGTGGCTGGGTGTGTTTGTAGTTGTGGTTGTATCATCCAATCTATTCCACTGATCTTCAGGTCTGTTTTTATTCCAGTACCATGTTGATTTTATAACAGTAGCTTTGTAGTATAACTTCAGGTCAGGAATTGTGAGGCCTCCTGCCTTGCCTTCGTTGCCCAGAACTGCCTTTGCTCTTCTAGGTCTCTTCTGGTTCCAGATGAATTTCAGGAATGATTTCTCTAGATCTGTGATGTATGCTAATGGTATTTTGATTGGAATTGCATTAAATCTGTATAACAATTTTGGGAGAATGGTCATTTTCACAATATTTTTCTTCCTATCCATGAACAGGGAATGTCTTTCCATTTTCTGAGATCTTCTTCAATTTATCTTTTTAGAGTACTATAATTTTCACTAAATAAATCTTTTATTTCCTTTGTGAGATTCATTCCTAAGTATTTAATTTTTTTGGATGCTATTTTGAAGGCTGTGGCTTTTCTTATTTCTCTCTCAGTGAGTTTGTCATTTGTGTACAGGAATGCTATTGATTTTTGAGTGTTGTTATTGTATCCAGCTACATTACTGAATTTGGTTATTACATCTAGAAATCATTCAATGGAGTTTTTGGGGTCTTCTATGGAGAGTATCATGTCACCTGCAAATAATGATAATTTAACTTTTTCCTTTCTTATCCTTATTCCTTTTATTTCTCTCTCTTGTCTAATTGCTCTGGCTAATGTTTCCAGCACTATATTGTATAGGAATGGTGATCATGGACATTCTTGTCTTATACCTGATTTTAGAGTGAAAGCTTTCAGTTTTTGACCATTTAATATGATGCTGGCTGTTGGTTTATCATAGATGGCTTTTATCAGATTGAGGTAAAGACCATCTATTCCAATTTTCTGTAGGATTCTTTTCATGACTGAGTGTTGGACTTTATCAAAAGCTTTTTCTGTATCTCCTGAAATGATCATGTGATTCTTATCTTTGGCTCTATTGGTATGATGTATTATGCTTATTGATTTGCGTACGTTGAACCATCCCTGCATTCCTGGGATGAATCCCACGTGTTCGTGAAGTATAATCTTCTTGATGACTTGCTGCATTGTTCGCCAGTATTTTATTGAGGAGTTTTGCATCCATGTTCATTAGGAAGATTGGTCTGTCGTTTTCTTTTTAGTTGGGTCTTCCACTGGTTATGGTATTAGGTTAACGCTTGCTTCTGGGAGTGAGTTAGGAAGAGTTGCTTTCCTTTCAATTTCATTGAAGAGTTTGAGGAGTGTTGGCATTAAGTCTTCCTTGAATTTCTTGTAGAATTCAACTGTGAATCCATCAGGACCTGTGTTTTTCTTTGTTAGTAACGTTCTAATTACATTTTCAATTTCATTAACTGAAATTGGGTTATTCAGCAGTTTTACATCTTCTTGATTCAACTTTGGTAATTCATATGGTTCTAGGAATCTGTCCATTTCTTCTGTGTTATCAAACCTATGAGAGTAAAGGTTTCTGAAACAGGTATTGATGATCTTCTGCATTTCCACAGGGTCTGTAGTGATTTTGCCTTTTTCATTCCTTATTGCATGAATTTGGGTTTTCTTTTCCTTTTAAAAATAAGATTGGCTAGTGGCTTATCAATTTCATTTATTCTTTCAAAGAATGAACTCTTTGATTCGTTAATTCTTTGTATTGTTTTCTTAGTCTCTATTGTGTTAATTCTGCTCTGATCTTTATAATTTCCTCCCTTCTTTTGGTTTTGGGTTTGACTTGCTTTTCTTTTTCTAGATGTTTGAGGTATATCATCCGGTTGTTTATTTGTGTTCGTTCTGTTTTCCTGATATTGGAACTCATCACAATAAATTTCCTTCTGAGGACTGCTTTCGTTTCATCCCACAGGTTCTGGTAAGTTGTATTTGTATTTTCATTTGCTTGTAGATATTGTTTAATTTCTTCTTTAATTTATTCTGTGAACCATTGATTGTTCAGGAGTGTATTATTTAATTGCTAGGTGTTTATGGAATTTTTGCAGTTTTGTTTGTCATTAATTTCCAATTTTATGGCACTATGATCAGTTAATATGCATGGGATAATTTCAATTCTTTTGCATTTACTTAAGCATGTTCTATGGGCTAGTGCATGGTCTATTTTAGAGAATGTCCCATGTGAAGCTAAAAAGAATGTACATTCTGAAGTTGTTGGGTGGCACACTCTGTACACATCTACTAAGTCCATTTGTTCACAAGTTTGATTCAGTTCTTTTATTACTTTGCTGATTTTCTTTCTAGTTGTTCTGTCTCTGTGTCAATGGGGTGTTAAGGTCTCCCATTATAATTGTGTTATTGCTTATTTGATTTTTCATTTCTATTAATATTTGTTTTATACAGCTGAGTACTCCCATATTTGGTGCATATATATTTAGGATTGTTTTCTCTTCCTCATGAAGTTTTCCCTTAACTAGTATGGAATGAGCTTCTTTATCTCTTTTGATCATTCTTGGTTTGAAGTTCACATTGTCTGCAAACAGAATAGCTGCCCCTGCTTCTTTTTGGGTTCCTGTTGCATGAAGTATTGTTTTCCATTGTTTGACTTTCAGTCTATGAATTTCCTTTTGGGCTAGATGGGTTTCTTATACACTGCATATGGTTGGTTGTTGTTTCTTGATTCATTCAGCCAGTCTGTGGCTTTGAATTGGTGAATTGAGGCCATTTACATTAATGGTTAGAAGTGATATATATTGGCTTATTTTTGACATGTTATCTTTCTGCTGTTGGTTCCTTACCTTTCCCATCTGTTTAATTGTTTGCCCTGTGTGGCAGTTTTATTTCTGTTGGTGGTCTTGGAGTTGTAGTTATTTTTCTGTCAATCTAGAAAATCTTTCAGTATTGTTTGCAGGATTGTTTTGGAGGTCATGACATTCTTCAGCTGTTCTTTATTGTGTGCTTTGGTTACTTTTCCCTTGTTGCTGAGACAAAACACCTGACACCCAAAAGGAAGGAAGGAAAGGTTTATTTAGCTTACAGTTTTTGGAGGTTTCACTCCATAATCAGTTGGTTCCAAGGCAGGGTGGCATGGCACTGGGGCAACACTTCAAAGCAGCGGCAGAGCAAAAGCAGTCAGAGTAAAAAGGGGCAAGAGCAAGCCTCTTCTCCTCCCTACACAGGACTCCCCCACCCCACCAGGGTGGGTTTAGCTTCACAAATCTCCTTGCCTTCCTTTGCACAGGATGAGGATATTTACAAAGTAAAAACCCTGGCTCCCTCCTGAGTCTCTCAGTTAAACTTCTGACCTTCTCAAATTGACACAATGAACAGGTAAGTGCTTGTGCTCTACACCCCAGGATGTAGAGCTGCTGAGTTACTTAATTAAGCTTCTAGACTTCTCAAGTTGACACAATGTATAAACCATAACATTGTGGAAGTATCTTATTTCTCTATCAATTTTGAAGGACAGTTTTGCAGGGTACATCAATCTGGGTTGGAAGTCGTTTTCCTTTAGGATTTGAAATACCTCACTCCATGCTCTTCTTGACTTCATTGTTTGTGTTGAGGAGTCTGCTGTGATTCTGATGGGCTTTCCTCTATAGGTGATTTGTTTCTTTTCTGTAACAGCTTTTAATATTATGTTCTTATGTTGAATTCCTGGGATATTAGTTATTATATATCTGGGTATAGATTTATTTTGGTTATGACTAACTGGAGTTCTTTATGCTTGACTTATCTGTATATCATTTTCCTTTTCCACGTTTGGAAAATTTTCAGTTATTACTTCTGTAAATAGTCTTTTGATATCATTTGTGTTGTCACCTTCTTTATCTTTTTTCTTTTTTCCTTTTCTTTTTTTGCAAATCCAAAATAGTAATATAGGTTTATAAAGCAAGATGATAGGAATTTGACAATGGTTGCAATATCAGATATCACTACCTTCAAAAGGGTTGTTTAGATTAACAGATATAGACATGCAAAATTAATGTAAGCATGTATCAACTGTTCCTACATTTAGAAGTATAGTCATTTTAGTCATCCTATGCATACACATATACAAATTTATGTCTAAGGTGAAAATTTTGAAAGCACCAGCAAAACTAAAACTTCATCTACAAAGAAAAACAATTCATTTTTTAAAAAAAGATTTCAAGTCCTATTTTTTAAGCAGAAAAAAATGAAATTCAAAAAGCAAAATTGGATCCAAATATCAAATAATAAACATTCTCATTTTCTTTTTCTCTAACTGACCCAAATAATTTTTATATATACATACGTTTTGTTTGAGTTCTTCAAACAAGTGTAACAATATGATAGTCACATATATGTGACTTATTCAGTTCACTGAGAAGCATATCCTCAGCATTCATCCATTTGAGGGCAAAAATGTCTAGTTTGTTGTTCTTTATAGCTGAGTAGTATTCCATTACATAGAAATACCACAATTTCTTTATCCATTCCTCAGTCGAGGGACATTTAGGCTGCTTCCACGATCTAGCAATTATGAATTGGGCAGCAATGAACATAGATGAACATATATCGCTGTGATGAGATATTTTTAGTTCTTTCAGGAAGATACCCAGAAGGGGAATAGCTGGGTCAAATGGGACTTCCAATCCTAGCTTTTTGAGGAATCTCCACACTGACTTCCACAGAGGTTGCACCAGCCTGCATTCCCACCAACAGTGGAGAAGGGTTCCTTTTTGCCCACAGCCCCTCCAGCGTTTGTCATTAGTTGACTTCATAATACTAGCCATTCTTTATGGGGTGAGGTGGAATCTGAGTGATACTTTCATTTGCATCTCTTGAATGGCCAGTACTGTTGAACATTTTTTTTCTTTTTCATTTGTACCTATTAATCTTATATTGTTTTTCTTTGCATCGTCTTGTAATTGTGGAGTTGTTATTTCCTGATTCCTTGTTATTTTTAAAAGATCTTTTCTGTTCACTAGCTGCAATCTTGTCTTCTAGGTGTGAAAGTCTGTCTTCACATTCATTGAGGTGGTTTTGCCAGCTCTCAATGGAATTTTTGATTTTCTGGATATCTCTTTGAATGTGTTTCATGCATTCTAGTTGCTTCTTATGTTGTTCATTCAAGGTTTCTATTATTTTACAATGCTCCTCTATTTTTTAAACTATGTCTTCTTCAGATGTGTTCAGCATTTATTTCATTATGTTTATCATTTCTTCTTTCACCTGGGAGATTATTTCTGATCTGAGTTCCCTTATAACTTCATGGAGTTTTTTCTTTACTTCAGTTGCTATCATTTCAGAGGTTTCAGGTTTATGGCTCACATTTTCTTCTATGTCAAAGTCTCCTAGGCTTGTTTGGGATGGGCTGAAAGTTTGAGATTGCATTTTGCTCTTTCATTTTGTCATTTTCCTGTATTTCCCTAGGGCAGCTGAATGCAAAGTGTCAGTTGTTTCTTGGGTTGAGGATTGCTGTCCATACTACAGGGTGTTTCCACGGTTGAATGGTGAATGTTATGCAGGCCTTACCAGGTCCCCCGTGATACTCAAAGGCTCCCCAAATTGGGGAGAGTATGCTGGATGGACCTTCAGCGCACCCCATGTGGCTTACTGGATCTCCCCAGCTGCTTGAGGTCGCTGGGCAGGGCCCTACCAGGTTCTGAGTTGTGTACCAAGGCTGAAAGTAGATGGAGTACACTGGGCAGGCCTTCCCCTCATGTCACATGGTGCCCCAAGCCCCCAGGCTGCTTGCGGTCTCTGAGTGGCCCTGCCAGGTTCCGTGCAGCATACTAAGGCTGTATGGCTCGGCAGAGTTCACTGCGGAGGCCTTCAGCTCACATCGTTCAGGACACTGCAGCTCCCCAGCGACCTGGGGGATGCTGGGCAGGGCCCAATCAGGACCTGAGCCACGAGCCAGAGGTCCTGGACTGTTTGGGGATGTTGGGCCTAAAACCACATCTTTTTTATCCATTCATTGGTTGTTGGGCATTTGGGTTGCTTCTAAGATTTAGCTATTACAAACTGTGCCATTATAAACATGGGTGTGCACATATTGCTGTGGTATGATGCTTTTAATTCTTCTGGAAGATACCCAGAAGGGGAATAGCTGAGTCAAATGTGACCTCTAGTCCTAGTTTTTGGGGAATCTCCACACTGATTTCCACAGGGGTTGCACCAGTCCGCACTCCTACCAACAGTAGAGTTGCGTTCCTTTTCCCCACAGCCCCACCAGCATTCATTATTGTTTTCTTGACAATAGTAATTCTTTCTGGAGTTGGAATCTCAGCATACTTTTAACAGCATTTCTCAAATGACTACTGAAGCTGAACATTTTTTTCACTTACTTATTTGCTGCTTGTACTTCTTCTTTTGAGAAATGTCTATTCATCTCAGATGCCCCTTTATGGATTGGGTCTTTGAATTTGGAAGGTCTGATTTTTTTCAGTTCTTTGTACATTCTAGATATTAGTCCTTTGTGTGAGAAACAGCTGGCATAAATTTTTTCCTGCTCTGTGGGTTGTCTTTTTCACTTTGTTGGTGGTTTCTATTGCTGTGTGAAAGCTTTTAATAAGATGAGATCGCAGTTGTTGATTCTTTGTGATACTTCCTGTGTGACTGAGGTTTCATTCATAAAGTCTTTGCCTACACCTATGTCATCCAAAGTTCTACCTATTCTATCTTTTGCAGATGTAGTGTTTCTGTTTTAGTATTTAGATCTTTGGCCCATTTTGATTTTAGTTTAGTGCATAGTGATAAACGTAGTCTAGTTGTGGTCTTTGGCATGTGGAAAGCCAGTTTTTCCAGCACCATTTATTAAAAATGCAATCCTTATTCCAATGAATGCGTTTGGTTCCTTTGTCTAAGATCAAGTGACTTGAATGCATTTGGAGTTGTTTCTGTATCTTGTAGTCTGTTCCATTGATCCTTAGGTCTATTTTTTTTTGCCAGTACCATGCTGTTTTTATCATGGTAGCTCTGTAGTATAATTTCAAATCAAGGATTGTGATGGCCCTGTCTTGCTTTTTTTTTTTTTTTTTTTTTGGCCCAGAATTGCTTTTGCTATTCTAGGTCTCTTTTGGTTCCAAATGAACTTTGGGATTGTTTTCTCTAGTTCTGTGAAGTATGCTAATGTTATTTTGATTGGGATTGCATTAAATCTGTGTAACAATTTTGGGATTATGGTCATTTTCACTATGTTGGTTCTTCCTACCCAAGAGCAAGGGACATCTTTCCATTTTATAACTTCCTTGGTCTCCTTTTTCAGAATACTGTAGTTTTCAATGGAAAGATCTTTTACTTCTTTGTTAGATTGATTCCTAAGTATTTCATTTTTTTATGATATTGTGAAAAGTGTTGTTTCCTTAATTTCTCTCTCTGTGAGTTTGTTATTCGTGTACAGGAAGGCTATTGACTTTTGAGTTTTGACTTTGTAACCAGCTATGTTACTGAATCTGCTTATTAAATCTAGAAATCTTTTGGTGGAGTTTTTGGTGTGGGGAGCCACCCTCAGAGATGTACTTTTGCCGTGAGGCCTGCATGTAGGAGCTGAGGCCTGAGCTAGATTGCCCCGCCCGTCGAGTGAGCCAAGGTGGCGCTCGTTTCCTGTTACAACCCCGCTGTAGATGATCTCTGCCCAGTTACTAATGACACCAACCAATGATAATGTACCCCCCGAGATGATCTGATTG
>RJWM01006446.1:9747-84466 GCA_004363535.1 Dasyprocta punctata
AAAAAAAAAAAAAAAAAAAGAAGTAATTGTTGCTTTCTGTATTGGAAAATCATTCTGTTGTTTTTGCTGCATGCTGGCGACTGGAAGGTCTTTAAAGCAGTTAGCTTAACTCGGCACCCCAGGTGAACAGACCAAATTCCCAGGGAATCTTAAGACAATCCTGACTGGGAATCATAGCATCATATTCAACAGAAGGACTAGCAAACCTGGTGAAAAAGTATCACTTACATATTCCTGCCCCAGAATCTTTTGACTGTAAGGTGAACTGTTGACCCCTTGGTATTCTTGATACAGGTATTCCTGTAATCTCTCCGAGACCCAGGATAAAGTAATAAAGTCAGGAGCCTGTTTGCATACAAAAATCTAATCAGAATTTTCCAACATCATGATGCTTACCAACATTATGCATATAGGAAATGAAAGGCCCCAAGCTCAGTTCACAAATGAGCTCTTTCAAAATTGTATACTATCAAAATCTTGGCAGCAGAATCAAATTCCCCTCTCCTACTTCATGCCTCATCACTAGCAATCTACCTCATACGATCAGGAATAGAGACTGTTCATGGAAAAAATAAAATAAGAAGACTCATGGGTATTTATTTTGGTGTTTACTATGGTGATTATATCTTTCACTGAAGATACTGAATATGTGATAACTTTTATATGTATGTATATAACCATGATTTCTTTTCCCAGTGTCAAGGAGTCTGTGAGTCTTCTGAGTGCCAAAATTTTAATTTTGTAAAGTACATTTTTCACACAGAAAGTTTACCTCATTCATCAGACTTTCAAGAATCCTTTCAACCAAGATCAAGAATCCTTATTAATAAGGCACATTTATATTTGTAATTTACTTTGCATCTATGTAGTGTATGCAATATATACCAGTGTATATATGACATATTAGCATATATAGCCTATAAATTTAATTATTGAAACTATATAATTTCCATTCTTTCATATTGCTTTATTTCTAAGTTATTCTCTTTGTTCTCTCTGAAGTTTTTGAAGTAATAATCCACTTCAGGTATATTAAGGAGGCAGAAGCCCACCTGTTACTTCAGGAGACGTATGGAGTTTGAGGCAGATGAGAGGCACAACAGGTGTTTGCAGCCAACTAGTCCTCTATGAAATACCAGACATTGTGCTTGTAGTTATAGAGATCTGAAGATCTCAAAGGAAACTTCTAGTCTGGGGAGCAAGCAGGATCCAAACAAGTACAAGAAGTGGTTCCTAAAGGCCCCTTTCCTTCCCCAGCCATCTGCAGGGGACACAGCTCTTGTCTATCCTGAAGGAGTGGAGCTGCCTGTTTTCTAGTAAGTTTGCATAAGTCCAATCAGGCCCTAGTTTGGTTATTATTATTTATGTTATTATTATTATTGACATGTATAAGTCTGTATAATATTGGAAAGTGAACTAAGGGCCTTTATACTGAGGCACATCTCCAGTCTTTTTCGTTTTTATTTTTATTTTGAGACAGAGTATTGCTAAATCAGCAAATTGCTCAGAATGGACTCAAATGTTCAGTCCTCCTTTCTCAACCTAACAGAGTCCTGAGATTATAGGCATGCACTACTATGCTTAGATTAGTCTGGTGTCTGGACATAATAAACTCTTTATAAGACAAAAAATATTTGCATTTTTTTTTTTTTTGCCCTAGAAGTTGAAACCAGGGTGTTTACACTGACTGAGCTATAGTCCCAGTCTCTCCTTTGTTTTTTTCATTTTTTTTATTTTGAAACAGGATTTTGCTAAGTCCTTCAGTATCCCAGTTTGGGCTCAAACTTGTAATTCTCCTGCTTTAAAAGAATATATTTTAGCCGGGTGTGGTGGCACACACCTTTAATCCCAGCACTCGGAAGGCTGAGGTAGGAGAAGCGTTGTGAGTTCGAGGCCGGTTTGGGCTACAACACGAGTGCAAGGCCAGCCTGAGCTACACAGTGCGACCCTGCCTCAAAAAACCAGGGCTGGGAGTTTGACTCAGCAGCTTATGTGCCTGTCAGGCAGGTGCGAGGTTGTGAGTTCAATCCCCAGTGCCACAAAAAAAAAAAAAAAAAGAATATATTTTAAATTTATAGTCTCCAATGTACCAATCATCCTTTCTAAAATATCATTCAATTTTATTTTTAACTTATCACAAACTTCCTTCATTATATATGAACCATTTCATAAACAACATACAAAGCCATTAATCCTGAGCCTACCCAAAAGGAGACTTTAATGAAGAATTAATAATTTAAATGATCTTGAGTATGACAGATAGAACTTTGATGTCAATTACATCTACGCAGAAAGCATTATAATCAAAATACCTTTGAGGAAAAAATGTTCTTGGCACAGTACTAAACACGTAATAGCTGCTCTAATTATGTTTAATATTTTTGGCATACTGTCAAATTCCTGTGGTATTGAAAATTACACTAGGAAAGCTTTATTCCAAGGTGGTTTCTAAAACAAATAAAGCCTATACACAAAAGACATGCACATATTTCTGTAATTTGATGTGGAGCAAAAGGTTTCCCTATACAGAGGGGAAGATAATGAACCAAACACAAGCTCAGTCCTCAAATGAGAGCCAAGTCTCACAGCTAACTGGATGCATAATTCCCAAGAGTATTGAAAAATTAGGTGAGATGCAGGTAGCTGCTTCTTAGTAGATAGAAAATGTGAGTGGGTGGTAGTA
Organism: Dasyprocta punctata; assembly: GCA_004363535.1. NCBI lineage: Eukaryota > Metazoa > Chordata > Mammalia > Rodentia > Dasyproctidae > Dasyprocta > Dasyprocta punctata. The sequence goes on from RJWM01006446.1 coordinate 12,431, forward strand.
ACACTCAGGAATAATTTAAAATTTGTTTCTTACATCACCCCATTATTCATTTAGCAGCTTTCCTTTGGAACCTACTGTTTGCCACAGATTACACTGGGCTATCTTACCATTCTGCCTCATGAAGATTTCAGTCAAGTAGGAGGAAAAATAAGCCTATATATATATATATATATATATATATATATATATACATATATAAAATTTGAGAAAGACATTGGGGCAAGGATGTCAAGACACAAGTATTCTTGTGAACTTGAATGACCACCAATGGGGCAAGACACTGTGAATAAGCACCATTCAGGTCACTAGCAGGGGTCATGTCTGATTGACAGTCAGATTATCCAAGAAGCAATATAATAGCCTATTTCTCTGTCTTAAAGACTATTTTACTCCAAGTTCTACCAGGTCATCTCTAAAGTTCCAGTGGAGCCAGTGAAAAGCAAGAGTTACTGAATGTCAGGTGCAAACATTGCTACTATTTATAAAACACTGGTCATGCGAGGAAATAGGATATGTGCTTTTAAAAGCATTTAACTTCATAATCAGGAACCATGTTAGGAATTTGCCACTAATTATTTTACAATTTAAGCCACTGTGTAAGATTTTATTACCTTCTCCTTTTTCTAAATGGGAAAACAAAGGTTAAAATTAGAACCAATAACATGCTCAAGATTGCAATGACAAATTCAAAATATATCTTAGGCTTATCCAGTGGTCATTCTCTTCCCTGATATTGTATTGAATCAAAATACTACTGTCTTGGGAATGACTGAGTCAGAATATGAGCTTACATAGTCAACAGCAGGTAAATTTTGGTGAATTCTTGAGAAATGAAGCAAAGGTGAATGCACAACATATGCTAAACATCCTTGATTCAACTAAAATTAGTATAAATAGCAAAAAGTATCAACTGTATTTTGTTGCACTTTTGCTATGTACCTTTCATATACTGATAACAGACATGTAGCATTGTCTTTTTACTGGCATGTGCTCTCCCTTTTTCTAGTGACAGAGTTCCATATGTGTTTATTCTATTTATTTTGATGGGACACATCTCCCATCTCGAAATACTGTCCAAAACTCCAGGTGAGTGTTTGACCAGAATGTAGTTACTTAAGGTAATACAGTTTTTTGTTTTGTTTTGTTTCGTTTTGTTTTGTTTAAGGGATTTCGGGGGTGGGCAGGAGAGTTGCCACTTGAAACATTTCAGCGCAATTGAGCACAAGATTTTATCTGATGTTATCCATGAAAATACCTATGTTAGTCAGACAAAATACCAAAACTGGAATTATACTTTGTCCCTGAGAGATATATACTTGAGAAAGAAATGTAAAAAAAAAAAAAAAAAAAAAAAAAAAAAAAAAAAAAAAAAAAAAAAAAAAAAAAAAAAAAAAGGCTCAGAGTTGAAAAGATAAACCGATAATATTTGCATGGTGCCTGAAGCCATCCCTACTTCTGATTTTTCAGGAAAGTCAACCAATGCATTTGCAGCTCAAATGAGTTTCTGTCCCTTGCAAACAACCGCTCCCTTTAATATTCTGCTCTAACACTGTCACTTAAATACATCTAATTGCTACTAGCATAAGGTAGAGTCAGAAAACACCCACACCTAGATAAAATTTGAAGATTTTAACAAGTATCTACTACATCATTTTTTGCTTACTCTATTGTCAGAGAATGTAACTATGATATCTCATTTTTGCCACTGTGTATTCAAACAAGGTATCATTTGTTTAAAATCCACCAATGCTATTGTGTTGGGAGCCATTGAAACCAGATATTGAACACACGTGCAGACTTGCAGTATGGCCAGGTCATGGCCAACCTGAGAACAAAGAGACGCCTCAAAGGGCAAGATAAGGTCACAGATGAGGACACCTGGCTCCAACTCCAATTAACTAAATAATGACTGTAGCTGCAGGCATTTCACTCCTGTAGTGAAATGCAACATGGAGATCTTCTCCTAAGATACTTCCAAATTAACTATATCTGTCACTTAGAAAAGTCCTTGAACCACTCCCAAGGTCTGTTCAGTTTCCTACGTTTTCCACTCTAACTCCTTCCTTGTTTGAAAACTAAGTAAATACGGGTCACCCAGAGACATCCTCTATCTTAGCCCCAGAGTTTCAAAATCTGCAGAGGGTTTTGATCCTCCTGGAGCCCTAAAATCATATCTCTTTTCTCATTTATTTAAGCCTTCACTGTATACTTGTTTGGCAGATTGGGGATCTCGGCCAGGTCCCTGCCTTCTGAAGTCCCTGTGAACTTGGCATTTCCCTGAAGCCCTGGCCCCAGAATAACTTAGGGAAGTATCTCTGGAGGACCTCACACTGTTGCCTTAGACCCTGGAATAACTTTCTTCATCACCACCATCACTGATGCCACCACAAATGTTGTTGGGGACTAATACTGATGACTTGCTGCATCCTACTTCAAAGATCTTTTTCCAGGTCTTTCTAAACTGTGTTCAGAGACAATGAAAAGGGGAAATATAGAATGTGGTTTCTCAGCAATCTCTTCCTTTTTAAAACTCCTTTTACCAACCCAGCTCTGACTCTTAACATTCCAGATAGTTGAACCAAAATTCTTATGGGATCGTGGAGATTTGTTTTAGGAGCCAATTATCTGATTAATCTTTATTCCACCACCATAATATCATCTTTATTGACACCAGAACCTCTGAGTCTCTGTAGTTAAGTTCAGACTGTCTACAGAGCTATGGTTCTGTTTGAATCGTGCAGTCTGTCCACTGTGCCTGAATTGTGGTCAAAATCACAGGTGCAGATCTTTGCTAATTTGTGTGCCTTCCTTTAATAAAGGTATTCCACAGAAGAATGCTCCAAGCTCCAAACATTACTTCTCTGTTTTATTTTCATTACTAAAGTCCATTTATTAGGGCATGAGCCTGCCACCATTGTGCCTGGAACAGGACAGGTTAAATATCTGCCTCATGGCAAACTGAGAACCAGTTTCCCTTCATGCCTGAGCCCATCTGGTCCTGAATAGCCCAACCATCTTGATTTCTTTTCTGCCTGATGTTTCATTTTCCTTTTCTACTTTTGTTGTCTTTAGGACAATTTACATTCCCTTGGTCATATGTTAATAGCTTTGACCTCCTAAAGGAAGGAAATAGGCCATCTCTTCTGGCATGAGGTCATAGTGTTGCAGGGGGAGAGATTTTGCTTACTCTTTCATGATTAAACTGTGAATTTAAAAAAATGTAATTAATACATCAATAAGATACCTTGCCATATCAATTCTCTGTAAATCCCCTGTACATTTTCACTAAAACTCTGTAAAATACTTCACATAGGTTTACTAGTTTTATCAGTATTAGAAAATCATCCTTATCATCTGATCAGTAAAATTCAAAACAAAATTTATATTTTGGAATTCATTGACTCATCATATTTTAATTTATTTGTAATATTATTTAAAATGTATATAAATATGTTCTATATTTGTGGTTTGTTCCTTGAGGTAATGTATGCCATGAATTTAAAATCATTTAAACTTGACTGTAAATCTCAGTTCTGTTTATTAATAAGTTGCCTTTGTAAGTTACTAGGCCACACTGAACCTCATTTTCTTCACTTAAAGAATTAGGATACTAATACTCTCCAAGGGGACTTGAGAGGATTGAATAAAACAATGTTTGTACAATGTCTGGCATCATGCCTAGCCCAATACACAGGAAATATCCAGATTTCTCCTGCCTTCTTTTGGTTTAAAGCAAGACCCTGCTCTCCTGTTTAGATTGCATCCTGAAATGGGATGCCTACAATGTGCATTTCCTCTTTCCGCTAATCATGGAGAATAATGAGTAATTGGGGAATGTAAGATCAGTATAAACAAAATTCCTGAAGACATTTGGTTTGCAGAATATCAGTAATTCAATCCAGAAATCATTTCTCTAGCTTGTAAATTCCTATGTTGTTGGTCTCTAGAGTTCTTGAACTGTATTTCCCCAAAATCCACATGCATGGCAATGCACTGAAAGGCCCAGGCTCATGAATCGGAGATGTATAGTGACTTGCTGTGTTTTCTCCTGTTATTTTTGTGTGAGACGTCACTAAGCACCTGGAGTGCCCCAGTGAGCAATAGCTGATGGTTTTGCCTATGCCTAATTCTAGCAGTGCTTTTTTTATTTTTCATCCAATTGATTTATAGTCATTAATTCTTTCTCCACTTCCTCAATTTCTCTGTGTGTGTCTTTGTCCTTCCTACATTCTTCTCTTTTCTAGTTTCTTGTTAGATATATTTTCCCATTTTGTCACTTGCTATTTATCATTTGGTATAACATCTAATTGTCATTCTTTTCTCAATATGCTATTCATTCTTTATTGTGACTATCAATACTTGCCTTAGCCAGGTATGACAGTGCACACTGGTAATCCTAGCACTCAGGGAGGCTGAGGCAGGAGGATTGCAAATTCCAGCTCATACTAGGCAACTTAGTGACTTAGCAAGATCGTCTCTCAAAATAAAAAAAATAAAAAATGGCTAAAGATGTAGCACTGGATTCAATTCTCAGTACCCAAAACAAAACGTTGCCTTAGCTTTCATACTCATGTAATCCCAGAATTATAGGCACCTTGTGTTCTCTGCATGGGCCTTCACAGTCTTCATAGGTGATCATCTTGGTGGCAGCCTATCTAAAGGGGAAAGATTTCTTTCTTCAGGATGCTATTTAGCATTGACACATAGACCTAATGTTTAGAAAAATCTTCTTCACATCTGTAATAAATTTGTCTCCCTTTTACTTCTGCTGATTGATCTCAGTTGAATATACTAAAGGCCCTTGCTTCATGACAGTCTTTTCAGTGTTTGGAGACTATCAGTTATAGCCTTCTGAATTCCTTCTGCTGTAGGAAAACAATTTCATTTTTTTTCTTGTTAGTCTGGCCTATCCCACGTTCACAGCTGGGTCACTCTGAGGAGCAACCTTGGAATTCTACAGCGATGAGGCTGGAAGCTTGAGTACAGAAACTGGGGTAAAACTAGAAAAGTAAGAAGCATCACTGTCACCTGTTTGAAAGCCCATGAAGTTGATCATGATTTTCAAAGTCATTACAAAATAGAACCTTTAGCATTGCTCTAGAGACATGACTTATAGAACATGTATTTACATGAAGAATGGCAGCAACTGAGGAGTCGTTCTGTCTTTTGATTTTTACCTCCCCCGCTGAGCAATGAACACTCTTTTGAGCTGTGGCAGTGATGGAATTGAAGCACCACAGACAGAAAGCATGCATTGTTTGTTGACAATAGTTATCTTGCATATTTTTCAGATGCGTAGGCAGAAAGTGGCTAAGTGACTTACCAGTTTTCATAAAATAAATCAGAGAGAGAATAGGAAAGAGAACTCAGACACTTAATGTTATCTGTGCTGACTTCAGGTTTCCTAGGCTACATAATCTGTGTGACAGTAGATAAAGTCAGAAGAGAAATATTAAATGTATCATTTAGAATAACTTTTAAATTTAAAAGGAAATGATCAGAAATGAATCTTTGCAGCAGAAACAAATTAAAATTATTAAACTAGAATAGTTTTTCATCTTTCTACAGAATGAAACTTTAGCTGACAGCTATGTTTTGATAAAATTTTCTATTTGATTTTTGGTGACTTAATGGAATAAATCAATAATTTCTGTCACCACAGTGTACAGAAAAGATAGTTAGGGAAATAAGTATAAAGACAATGGAAAAGGCAAAAAAAAAAGTGTGACACAGGCAAGTTTCCATCAGATGGCACAGAAAAGTGTAAATGCAATGCAGCAACTTTTTGTTGAAACCACTTAAATGCACAGGTCAGATCTCATACTGGAACAGGGTAAGTCATACACTGTTTAAGTTCCAATGTCAGCAAATATCTCCAAAGAACTCACCCAATTTATTCCTTGATCATTTGCATTTCCATGCCTCTGTCCATGTAACACACAATTTAGGGAAGAAGTAAATACACTATTGGTGGAAAGTTAAAAAGAAGATCTCTGGAAGGAAGTGATACTGCAAGGTAGATGAGTTATGTTTCCATCATCTGTACCTGGCAGAAAATCCCTTGGGAATCAAGTCACCTTTGGAACTTCAAACTGTCAATCATTATGCAAAATAGATGCCATTAGTACCTTAGTGTGTGATTATACCCAACAACTTTGGGAACATGGCGAACCTCAGTGTATCTTGGATTTAAATTTGGGGAGACTGAGATGCAATTATTGATGAAGAATTTAGGTAATTATAATGTAGCCATCTTGAAGAAGACTATCAAAGCAAAAAGAAACTAGCTGAATACAAGTGGTAGCCCCCCGATTCTAGCCACAAGAGTAACAAGATGACTTGAGGGGACAGTGTGATTATCCTCAATTAATCACCTGCATCAGAAGAGCACTTTCAAAACTGAAGCTATTTAAGCAATCAGTCTTTGAGCCAGGCAACAGTTTGCCCTTTCCTGGCAAAGAAGAATATGTGCCATTAGCTTTTCTAGAGTCTAGTCAGGTCAGGGCAAGTATCGAGTTCACTCAATAGCACTATTTGTCATTGGCAATTAATACATTACCTTCTGGTGCCTTTGTTAATATGAACTAGCACCTATAAATCAGTTCATGGATATATCTAACTTGCTTTTACATCTCAGCAACATAGGGAGCAATGCTGAAAAATCCCACTCCCTTATATATAGTATCATGTAAAGCTAGCAAGTTGCCAAAAAGTTATTTAACACTACTTGTTTACAAGTTTACCACACATGTGCAGGTTACACAACATATGCTAACTGACTAGTGGGTGGAAGGTGTAGGTGAAAAGTCTGAGCCAGACCATGCACCCTGACCAAAAAGTGGGTGACCTCAGCCCCATTTCAGTGACGCTAACCTGTGAGATTCCAGTTGCAGCTGCTCTGAAGTTCAGAAAAAAAGAAAAAAAAAAGAAGGAAAGAAAGAAAGAGAAAGCAGTGAACATGGTGGCATAACCGTGCAGTTGCAGTTATTTGGGAGACTGAAGCAGGAGAATCACTGGGCCTGAGGAGGTTGGGGTAGTCTGGACAATATAGCAAGATCTTGTATTTTAAGAAAAAAAAATTAAAATGAAAAAGAAATAAGGGGATTGTACTGGTGCAAGAGCATTATATGGACATTCATATTTGAGAGACAGAACTGCTTGAAAACTTTAGATATTCCCAAAGCTCCCAAATAGTTCTTTCACATCACTACATATTTCAAGCCCAGGGTGTACTTTGCCTCAGCAGTTCAGAATCTAAATGATAAACGAGTGTCATTTTGTTGCACAAATATTAGTTATCATCATCAGAAATTTTTCTAAGAACTTCATTGCTTCTGCAAATAATTTTGAATTTTCATGCATTTGTTACAATATGGTTTTGTGGGTATCATGGCTTTTCCTTATGGTAACCTGCCCTGTTTTCTCCAGGGTGTTCTTTTATCTTGCTTTTTTGCCTTTTACTTGGCCCACCCTCTCTTTGCAGAGTCAGTTTCTCTCCCACTCTTCAGTTTTACTTTTTGAGTAAACTTGGCCACTGAAAAAAAAAGAGTATGGTTTTATACTAGAATGTATTATACCAAGATTTTCCGATATATATCTCTGATTATATTCAAAATCTGAATTTGTTATTTTTATTATTGTAACATAAAGTGTTATAGATTAACTTATTTTAACAGAGAAGCACTTTCTCCCATATCTACAAAGTTTAATATTTTTCAATACGGTGCAAAAATATATCTAGAATACAGATTTTCTTAACAGAAAGCTAGGCCACTTACCTATAAAATCATCACATTTGAGTGATGAATTGATCTACATTAAATTGTATTTTACTTTAATCTTGTCTCCAATTTTGTCATTTTTAGTTCTTTAAAATTTAATTAAACCCTTCAGGATAGTCAAACCTTTAAATAACTGACATGAAGGTTTTATACCTTTTAGCATGTACTAGGTAAATAGAAAGAGCAAAGCCTCTTTTTAATATTGTGCTCAGAGCCATAATAAATAAGCCATGAAAATGAAAACCTAAGTAATTAAAGAGCAAGGCTGAAAGCTGTGTTCTACAGATTCCAGAAACTACAGGTGATTAAATCCAGGCTAAAATGCAGACATATTTACAAGAGCATCAAAGAAAGATGGAAATGTTGGAGTGACCCTCTATGGCTGAGTTCCTTTTTGGACCAATGCCTTGCCATTTATCTCTCTGAACTTTGAATTGGAATCTGAAAGGAAGAGAGTGATGGATATAGTTTCCACCATAAAAGGCACATCAACTCCCAAATATTTCCTGCATCACACTACCTCTTCTTATGGCCATAGTGTACAGAAAGAATTTTCCATGGATGGTTTCCCTGGTTCTACGGAAAAGGTATAATGAAGGCCTTTCATGAAAACACATGATAGCAAAATAGGTTCATAAACAGTTGCTTTATCAACCAGTTAGTTGGTCCTTTGGTAGTTCATTTGAAAGAAGTTCTTTGAAAGTTATCATATCATTCCATAAGTCAGTGGACAGGTGTTAGATTTGTAACCAACTTTTTCTTGAAAACCAGTGACTTTATGTAAACACTTCTCTGAGTTCTAATCTTCTAACAAACAAACTTGGTTTTAATACCTAGGTCACAACTGATTTTTCAAATGAGTAGAATTACATATGTACATCACAAAATATAGTGCCTGACACCTATCAATTAATGGTAACTACTGTTATCACCCCAAAAGATATTTTATTATTTATTTATTTTACATTTATTTTCATCCATCATCACTACCACCCTAGCTCATTAACAGAGTACACGTGTAGCACAGAATCATTCTGCCCCTAGACTGTTCTTTTCTTTTATCTCTAGTATTGCTTCTTGACTCTTCTTAACTTTATTTCAGATAGTCCTCCCCGAGCGGCATCACTTTTCATCCAGTGAATTCATTATTATTAATGCATTACTTATTACTATATACTGTGTATCAGGCCCTATGTTAGGCACTATAGCTGGCTCAAGAGTTTACTGTCAGATCACCATAATAAATGCCGTTACCATCCCTACCTTCACCATCGTAGCTGTGGTATAGCAGTGATTTCTAAATGGCATCGTTTACCCTAAACCTTTTGGCATATGTGCAGTGATTTTGTTCTATATTATTTTCTATAATTACAGTGTGTCAAATAATACCTTATCAAGTGTTGCTTGAAAATTGGGAAAAGAGTCGGGCGTGGTGGCACACGCCTTTAATCCCAGCACTCGGGAGGCTGAGGTAGGAGGAGCGTTGTGAGTTCCAGGCCAGCTTGGGCTACAACACGAGCACAAGGCTAACCTGAGCTACATAGTGCGACCCTGCCTCAAAAAACTAGGGCTGGGAGTTTAGCTCAGCGGCTTAAGTGCCTGTCTGGCAGGCGCGAGGTTGTGAGTTCGATCCCTGGTGCCGCAAAAAAAAAAAAAAAAAAAACTGGGAAAAGAAAATGCGATTTCATCATAAAATGACTGCACATTTTGTTACAAATTTGCTTCTTCAGACTATCATGAAAATGGACTTACACCACTATGGTTAGATAAAATCTCAGGAAACACTAGAAGTGGAGAAAAGTGAACAGGTAGGAGCTGATCCACTAAGTAGTCTGTTATTTTAGAAACTACATATGTATCTTACAATATTTCATTGGAAAGAAATGTGTAGTATGTAAGTAGTTTATCTCTGGTCATTGTGAGGTTCATCCTTTTTCTTGACACCTCTCAGAATTCTTTCTTACTTTCCCAGTGGAGAGAAACTGTTCATGATTCATGGAAAAAAGTATTTTCCAGCTTTCTGTAACTGTACATTTATATTATGTCACATCTATATTTTTACTTAAATTACTAACTTACTTACTGAATGGCATATGGCTAACTTCCATGATACTTGTTGCTGTCTTTAGATTTAACACTGGATATTCAGTCAACATTTTAGTTATGATTGTTTAACTACTACTATTAGAACCTGATTTAATCATCATTCACTTTACTTATCTAAGTGACATGACACATGGAGAATTAGAGCTCTGGAGTCAGACACATGATGTTCAAACCCCAACTCCATCACTTACCAGCTACAGGACATTGGAAAAGATGCTTTAATTCCCCAAGCTGCATATTTCTCATGTAAAGATAATTATACCAACAGTATCAACTTAGGCCCTACTAAATGCTCAATATGCATTAGATATTTTAGGGAGCAAGCTATGTTATTAACATAGATGGGCATATTTGTGTCTTTCCACACTGTCAGAATTTTTGTAGAATCAATAGACTCACAAGTGTATCAATTTAAACAGCTTTACTTCAACTTAGTACTTCTGATTTCATTTGGTAGTTATGACCATGGCAATCTTAATTTCTAATCTTAATTACTGATAACACTCAAATCATATATCACACTTCACACAATAATACATAGATTACAGGAAGGCTGACAAGGAAGCCACAGGGTTTAAAGAGACAATGCAAAGAAATCAAAGCAAAGAGTTGATACAAATGCAGAATCACGGCAGATAGTCCAATAAGGGGTTCATGAACCTAATAAGGATCTGTCAAGGCAGATGGGTCCAGGCAGCTCTAAAGTGGATATCGCTAACATGAGGGTCCTCTCAGCTGCAGGTCCAGGACAGGATCAGAAGTTATCACCTGACAGCATTGTGCTGGGGACACTAGGTTGCCCAAGATAAGGTGAAGTTAATGTTCTGTGCTTACAGTTGTATGTGTCTTTCACTTCATATATCTTGGATTTAGGTGTTTGCATCATTTGTTGATCTGTTGTGTTTGATAAGCTGATGTGTCCAGTGTCTGTGACATGGCCTGATAAATGTATGTGTCTATTAATTAATTAATTCAAGAAGTGCATAGGTGATAATAATTTGCATGAATAAGATAGTTACAAATTTGTACCTTATATTTTTGCTGAGCAGATGGTAGTATTTTACATGCAAAACAAGATGCAATGCCATTCTACTGTAGCACATGTATTTAAAATGGAGTAGCTCAGGGGAAGCTGCTGTTCTATACAACATGGAATAACTCAAGGCAAAGATGCAATAACCAGGACAAGCTCCGTCTGGAAAGATGCTGTTCTATACAGATATTATTCACAAATACTTTCGACCTTAAAATATTATTTGTCTTCACTGTATTGTATATCTATAGTCAGTTTGCCATGAATGTGGTCTCCTTGATGTTCATCTTCTTTTTAGGACTGTAAGAAGCCCATTATGTGTTAGACTGTAGTTATTTCTATAGTCTAGCCTACCATTAACTAATATGATCACAAACCAATTTAAATAATTTCAGTCATTCTTATCCTCCCATTATTCTATTCATGCTGGGACCCAGCTTATTATCTTTCCTGAAAACACATTTCCCAATTGTATTGCCTCTGTTCTTCAATCCATTTCACTACGCCTACATATTTTCTACCACTTTCTACTGTTTTGTGTTGTATTTGTCTAGGTTGCTGTCTTCACAATCACTGAATTAGAATGTAAGCTCATTGAATTAGAAACTATGCAATTCAGTTTAGTACCTCAATCTTGCCTTGCATTTGAAAGTCCTGAATAAATTTATCGAACATCTGAATTAATAAATGTTTTACCATTTTGTTGGATTATGTAAATCAAAATGACCAATATAGAAGTTTTGATAGCTTGTCCTTAAAAATTATGAAATGTTTCACCTCATTCTAGGTATCTTTCTTTATTCTATTTTTAAACTATAGTTTATGCCATGTTTGTATTTATTTTTCTCTTTATGTTTAGGAAGAGAAACAGAAATAGAGGAGAGGAGAAAGGAGAGAGAAGAGGAGAGGAGAGGAGAGGACAGGAGAGGAGAGGGGAGGGGAGGGGAGTAGAGAGGAGGGAAAGGAAGAGAGAAAGAGAGATTATGACCTAAGATTATCTGAGAGCTTCCTACTCAGTTCAATATGATTTTCTTTGGCTGCTTATGCATTCTTCTGCAACCAGGATTGTTTTTTGATATTACAGACTCATATTTAAAACTTTTCCTTTGCCTTAGATAATATTTTATGTTAAGTCTGTACCTTGGAAGCATCAGGGATGGGAAGTTGTTTGTGTGTTTGGTTGACCTCAGTTGTTGGCACTTAGGGGCTGTGTCATCACAATAAACTCCTCTGGACAGAGAAGTTCTCCTGAGGAAAGCAGACTTTGAGAGACTGAGGTCATTTGAGAGGGTGTGTAACTTGTTCCAGGTCCCCTGACTTTCTGTCTAAGAGAAAATTCTACATGGTAGATGTAACCACCCTCCAAGAAGCTGGCTTTAATCTTAAATTCACTCCCACCTTCTCTAGCAAACCTCACTTCCTCATCACTTCCACCCCTTGTCTCTGGCTGCTGTGTGATTCTCCTGATTATTCTTTTTCTTTCTTTCTGCATGGCTGTCTGTGGTCTCTCTGTCATTCCTCTCTCCATCTGTTTCTATTTCTGCCACTTTTTCTCTTGATTCTTCAATATAACATACTTTTATTTCTATGTTCCCTTAAGTAGTATTTTCCTAACTCTTTATTCTGAAGTTCCTTTCAGAATCTCTTGCCATGGAATCATGTCAGCCTTTTTATGACTCTTCTCTTTTCCTAGATTAGTGTGCACATCTGAATATGCCCCCCATTCCCTTGCCTCACTTTGATGAATTCCAAGGTGACTTGATTTCTCCCAGTTTCTTATAACCTTTAGTCCAACAGTAAGCTTTTTATCATGGGTTAGAATTAAATACAAAATAAATTTCCATGCTGCTTCCTTTACCTGTTGGAATAAAATTGTTAGTACATAATGCCAGATCTACTTCTTACAGGATGTCTCACAAGTTGAAGCACTTCCTCATTGCCATTTCTTACCTCTGGGCCACTTTACACTCTTGAACAAGATTCACTGTCTAGACAGGCATGGTACTGCATACCTGTAATCCCAGCACTTGGGAGCCTGAGGCAGGAAGATTGCTATGAGTTCAAGATCAACCTGTACTATATAATGACGCCCTGTCTCAAAAAACCCAAATAAATGAATAAATAATGAACACTTTATAATTTCTACTTGGCCAGGAAGTCTGTTTAATATAGTCACAATATCACTTATTCCTTCTTCCATTTATAAGCAGATGAATAAATGTGTCTTAGTTACTTTTCACTCATGGCCAAGACAAAATACCTGATGCCCAAAATTAGGGAAGGAAATGTTTATTTCTTACAGTTTCTTGGGAGTTTCAGTCCATACTCAGTTGGCTCCAAGGCAGTGTGGCGTGATGGGGCCGCCATTCATGGCCGCTGCAACAGCAAGTTGCACTAGCGAGAGAGAGCAGGCAGAAACACAGAAGCAAGCAAGAGGAAAACCCGCCTCCTTTACACTGTATCTCAGCTCCACCTCTGGGTGGGTGTAGCACTCACATCACCAATCCCAGCTCTAGAAAACAAACTGAACACAAGCATCAGATTCAGCCCCATCAAAAGTATATGAGGACTTGGCGGTACATAGTATCACCTAATACAGAATGTTTTCTACTCTTCAGTTTGTGAGATATATATTTCATTTTACTGGAACTGCATCTTTTGGGTATAATTTGGTTTTTACTTGACTTACCTCAGTCATCAATTTTATGATACTAATAGTTGAAAATGTTTCATTTCTGAATTTTGAGCTACTTGTGTCAAAAGCCATAAAATATTCATTTTTGCATTTTCAGAGGCCAGAAGAGTCCTGAATTATATGCAATGTGAATTCATTAAACAGAACTGATGCTTGTCTTAAAATTGCAAATTTAATTGACTCTCTATCATGTACTGTGTATAATATAAAAATACTTGAAGTCCTAAGTGATTCTAAATCTCCTCATTTCTCCTGAAAATTATTTAATATTTCTTTCATATGTGCTCTCTGTGTGTTTTCATAGCACATGCTATAGAAATTTGTTGGCTTTTTTCTCCCTAACTACCTACTTTAAAGAACTCTTGATTACCTATTGATAGTTTATTATTGAGAACCTTCAGTGAGTCTAGAACTACATTAAGCATATGGTGTTGTTCTAAATCTTTCAAAAATAGGTATTAATTATGTTTACTTGAGGATATAAGATAGTATGGAGACTCAGAGAGCTTAAATGGCATACTTTAGTTAACCTATCCATTAAGAAGAAGAACTTATTGAAATTAGGTCTGACAGGTTTCAAAGATCAAATTATGCCTTTTTCTAATGTACTCTCGATTATGATCTGATTGACTAACAGATACTGCTATGTTATTTTAGGACACATTTAGATTTCATAAATTTCTTTTCTCCACAGTGAATGGAACTGGAACGAATGACAGCTGTTGGCTATGCATGAGGATATTTCCACTGTGACTAAAACCAGAGTGACTCTGGAAATATAATATGATTTAGAGCAAACTGTGGTTGTGCCGTGGCACTAGGTGGTGCACTGCAGAACTACGTCCTGTAACGTAGCCAGAAGAAGGAAAAACAAGATTAAATTATAAAAGTTAACTCAGCCCACCTTCTTCCATGCCTTAGAAAGAGGGTAGGAGAAAATGATTCATTCATTCTACAGTTTTCACCTTTCCTGAACTGTACTTTCAGGCTCTTGGTACCAAAAATAGTCTCAATCTATTGCTTAAACATGCTTAAAAGATAGTGTTTGAAAAAAATTACCTAATTCTATATATTTATGTTTTGATCTTTTCCTAACCTACTCATACAGCAAAAACTGAATTGTAGAATCCTGATATCACTTCTACCTTTCTCTTGGGGTTTAGCCTAAGTTGGGCTTGGGCACCATTACAGTCAATTTCTTCCCTCCTGTCTTTTGGCCCCATTCACCCTTGGTGCCGTGTGCAACTGCCACATGTCCTTGGGAGATTGGGGATCTAGGCCAGGTCCCCGATACCCCATAAGATAGACTTTACGACAGAAGTTCTTAATCTTCTCTAACAGCCAAACTTTTGAATAAAATGTCCTTCCTTGTGCCAACATTTCGTCTCTAGTCTTAATTGGCCTATTATATGGGGAGCAAGTGGACTTTGATTCAGTGACACCTCCAGCTTTTTCCACCAGTGTTTTTCTGGTCTTAAATCTCATGGAGTTGTGGGTTTGTAAGACATGAATGGAATCTACTTATACAGTATCCTGTCCAGCAAAGTTTGCATCTTTTCCATCATCATAATTGCTCAGGTTTTGGTAACTCAGTCTCCAGGGCATTGCTTCTTTTTGTCTGCTTTCTCCTGGCATATTTATCTCCTGTAGTAAAAAACAGAAGTCTCACTGCACAGTTTGGAGAAAAAGCCAACTGTAACATAAGTAAACTGTAGGGTCAGGAGAGAATAGATGAATATTTTTAAAAGTATCTCTCTCTCTTGTCATATTGTTATGGGGTTTGAGGGCTATGGCAGAACTACAGTCACCAACCCTAGATATCCTTGACCAAGATAAGTGATGAGAGCAATCTTTGCTTGATAATTATGTATCACTTCAATCCTTGTGAACAAAAATGTAGTGTATCAGGCAATCCAAGGGAAGGGGCAAGAAAGAAAGAAATTCATTGCATATCTTCCATGTGTCAAGTCCTGGGGTTAGTAGCTCCATTTCTGTTATCTTCTTTGAGTATCATGGAGTGTTGACTCATCTACTTTAGCTTATTTTCAGTATCAAAAGTGCTTAAGATCCAAGGTTCTAGCTTTGAAAGCTAACTATATCTGGATGGTAAATACGTCATTTCAATCATTTTAATTCAAGTTGCAAGCAAGACATAGTAATACTAGGTTCTTAGCATGCAGTTTTAAATGAAATAGGCAAGGAGGAGAAGATGCTTCCCCCCCTCCCTAGGGGGCAGGAGCCCAGGCACAAAACCATATAGCCATGATTGTGCATGCATGTGTGCACACGTGTGTGTAGTGTAGTCAAAATAAATCTGACATGAGTAGAAGAATATCAAGCAGACCAAAAGAAGTTGTCCAACCTTTATCCTAAGGTTAAAAAAAAAACACTAGAATACTTTTAGGTCCAAATTAACATGTTCTGCCCCATACTTCTAAAACCTTACTCCAGGTCCAGGTAAAAAATGTCACAGCATAGGAAGTGTTTAGTGGAATTTGATGAACAGTGAAGAGGTCACCACGATTGTCTAAAAAGGAAGCAATAGTGGCCCGATAAAAATAAAAGAGTAAAAGATATTTAGGAAACAAGATGTGAAGGCATAATGCTTGATAAATGTAGAGGGGGTGTATGAGGGGGAGGAGGACTCCTTTTGGCAATCACTCCCTAGTTATGAGGTTTTTCTTTTCTATAAACCATGCCCTAGAGCTGCATATAAGCAAGCAAGTACAGCAAACCAGTGGTTTACAATCTAAAAATTGAAACATGATGTGTATTTATAAACATATCAAGTATTTATTGAGCACTTAGTAAGTTATTAGAATTTTGCAGGCATTAATTAATTTGGTTATTAAAATGATCCTAGAAAACTAATACTAGGATAATTTCCATTTATAAATGACAAAATTGAGACAGAAGAAAATGTGACAACCTAGGTTAGTATCACTCCAAAAGTCACACTTTTTAACCATTATGATGGAAGTAGTTTTAGATTGAAGTGGTATGAAATAGGAAAGAATTCATTCTAGCTGGAGCAAAGGGTTATGTAGCAGCTAGTCTGTGATTTTCTTCATAAGATAAGAAACCTTTGAGTCTACTCTTAAAAGATGAGTAATCTAGAGAAGTGGCATTCACACTAAAGAAATCACCTTTTCAGTTCACAGGTCTATTAGTCTAGGCAACAGTTTTTGAGCTATACAACTGGAACAAATGAAAGACAAAATAGCAGGCGACAGAGATTCTCTGTTCAGTTTATCACAAATGCCACTGTGTATTTGGATGAGTCAGAGCTCTGTGGCAATAAAAAAGTTCTTGAAGATTAATGAGGCTGACTGCACTAACAATGAACAAGGAGCAGGATGTCTAAATAGTATCCCTCACTATAGTTTAAACAGCACTAAAAGAAAGAGGACAATTACTTGAGTAAATGTGACAGAGGAGACAGTAGCTGTCAGAGTGGGTCACATTTATGCATCAATCTAAGGGCTGGAAAAGTACAAAAGAGTAGTGAGTAGTTTGCATATTCATTTCATTAGACTGTATTAGTTTACTAACTACCTCCTGAACATTAGCAGTCTTTAGCTTTGACTCATCATAGCCCACTGAACACTGTGGTGCCGTTTGAAAGGGATTCAATTATTTATTAAATTTCACAAATTTCTCCCTTGATAATGTCACCAGCAGTGATGTGGAATCAAGATGCACAAAACAAGTTAATCTGAAGGAAAACTAACGTGACAGACTCAATCAAGCTGCTTCCTATTCCACTGGTCTTCAGTTCTCTCCTTCTGTCACCTCTAATTGTGTTGTAGTCTAGTTCTAAAGGTTCTACTGTTTTCTGTTGAAAAATACCAGGTGCCTGCAAACTGCCAAATTAAATGACCTCTCTCAGGCACCACTGATCTATTGGTCTCTTCTACATAATATCCACCAGCTACATGCATGGTTCCTCGAATTCGATCATTGCCTCAAGAGAAGGTGCCTGAGCTTCTGTGGGGTCTGTGCACTTTGACTTTCACTGGCACCTTTCTTTGTAGAAAACATTTTAAAAAGTTGTATTTTACAATGCATTGGTATGAGATGAATGTTATATAGTAGAATATTTGCTTCAATCTGAAAATGAATCAATACGTTTTCATATGTCCTCAAGCACTGTGACAGAGCACTGTGTCTTGTCACAACCCTTCACTGTCTGATTGTAGCCCACCTTCTTGCTTGTCATCTGCCTTCACCAGACTAGGGATTCAATCCCATGATGTCAGGGAAGCCACTGTCTTCTTCACTGCTCTATTGGTAGTTAGTAAAGAATGACTGAAATATTGTAAGCTTTTTTCTTTTTTTTATTTTATTAGTATATATTTGTTTCACATGGAGGGGCGAGGGAGTACATGTACCAAAATCATCTTGATTCTTTTGTATTGTTCTTCTTTATCACCTACCTCCCTTCCTCTATCCCTAAATCCTCTGTCCCCATTTTCATTATTATTGTTATTATTATTTTTAGTTCACATTTATGACATTAACAAACATGTTGAATGAATCAATAACAAAAGATTTTCTGTTTAAGTTTTTTTTTTTTCTTAGCCTTCCTGACTTTTTAAAACATCTTCTCTGTCTCCTCACTTCCCTTACATCTGCCCTTTAAACAGAGCCTTGATTTCTCTCCGGAGTTGCTGGATCACATACACTGGATTTTTTGCTTGGTTCTCTCCACAGTTCTATCCTCTCAGTATGAATAAAACAAACTCAACCACCTCTCCCCCTCTTCTTGATTTTATTAACACAATCATCATGTTCACCGTTATTATCAGCATCTCAGTTCTAGTAATGCCACTACCACCTTTAGAGATGTGAGGGCCTGACAAAAAATATCATCTTCAGATTTCCCTTCTGCTTGGTATCAGAGCGAGCTTGTGCCCAGTGTCTGCCAGTCTTGCCTCACCATTGCTGGGGCACCTGCCTCACCCCAACACTGTTACTGCCTTTGCCAGCACCTGTAAACAGTCCTGCTTCTACAAGCACCCCAGCCTCCCCGCTAA
The DNA here is from genome assembly GCA_004363535.1 of Dasyprocta punctata. NCBI lineage: Eukaryota > Metazoa > Chordata > Mammalia > Rodentia > Dasyproctidae > Dasyprocta > Dasyprocta punctata. The sequence goes on from RJWM01006446.1 coordinate 31,082, forward strand.
CCCTGTTCTCTTGCCATTCCATTCTCTTTTCCAGCAGTCACATTTCTTTCTAGAAAATTCCCTTTTTAGAAAATATTTAATTGATAAGTATTTTGTACAAAGTGAATTTCAGACCTCTTAACTTGACATTCAACATTTTGATTCTGACTTAAATGTCTGGCTTCATTACTATCACTCTGAAGGCCACCGCTCCCACCCGTCCTGCCACAACTCACTACTCCATAATTCTGAAAACTTGTAACCACAGTATGATTTCTGCTGTCTTTGTTTGAGCATTTTTTTTCTGGAAGAGCACACTCCCCACACATGTGCATCTAAATACTCCAGGGTAGCACAGACCCAGTTAGACTGTATAGAACTCTGTCCTTTCCCAGTACTAACACATTGCTTCACAGGGAGGAGGAGATTGCCTTATTGTACTGAACTCAAAGAAACGAATCAATAAAAAGTAAGCATACAATCAGTTAAGCTTCTACCAAGGTATATTTTATGTCAAAAATGATAATTTCAATTTTTTAAAAACACTAGAAGCAAACAGCTATAGTTAATTCAGGTAAATCTTTAATTTTAGACTTTGCAACCATTTAGCATATTAAACTCAGGCCAAACTAATTTCAACCTGGATGAATATTTCCATTTCAGAGATTTAATTTAATCAAGTAGAGTAAATTAATCAGAAACATCTGCTTTGTCTCAAGAAATGCCTAATCACTAAACTACCTTTAATGAGAGAAGCAGCTAATTACATTATCTCTCTGATAGGAGATGCGGAAAGGTTAGGGTAGAAAGAGGATAGTGTACTTCAGTGTAAGAAATCACAGAAGATGTGCAAAGATAATTAGAACATCTAAGGACTCAGGAAACCTTCATAATAAAAGGTATAGCATATTCCTCTTGTTAAACTTGGATTTTCCTTGTTTCATAAAAACAAACCGTATTTGTTGTGGAAAGTTTGTATAGCACAACTGAGCCAAACTAAGACCATGAATAATAATAACCCAACTACCCATGGAATATCATTTTTGTAGAGATGAGCATTGCTTTGCTTACTCTTTTGTGCATGTGCATGTGATGCATATGTAGAAGAATTCAAAATACATTGTACATAGTATCTTAACCTATTTTTAGACAGTATGTCACATACATCTTTCCACAATTAGAGGTATTTATATAGCTGGCAATTATGAAGTTTAAACTGATTGTATGAACTTTATATGTTCATATGTATATGTATATATATATATTTAGACTGAGACTAAAGCCTAGGTATATAATATAATGCTCATATAAAAATATATGTGCATATTGCTAATTTAATTTCTCACATATATATGATATATAGACAGACATAGATAGGTAGATAGATAGATGAATTTGGCTTATTAGTGTGTAATTTAAAATTTTGTGTCTGTATTTGTAAATGAAATTGTTTTATATGAGTCATTCATATGATTTTGCTTTTTTGGTTTTCCTATTGTTTATACTAACCACACATACAGGTTGTGATTCTTCTTCTTTTTCCCCTAAAATATTTTGTTTAGTAAATAGAATCTGAGCAGAATGTGGTGGTACAGGTCTATAGTCCCACTGACTGAGGAAACTGAGACAGGAAGAATGAAAGCCCTAGGCCAATCTTGGCAATTTATCCAAACTGTCTCAGGACAAAAAGAGCTGGTCATGTGGGGTAGCTCAGTGGCAGAGCACTTGCCTACAGCTGGGTTCTGCAGTACCACAGGAAATTTAAAAAGATAGAAATGGTATCTTTGTTTTGTAAAGAATTAGCAAAAATTTACCTATAGAATTGCTGCAAGTTCAAGGCCTGCCTGGGCTACATGTGAGCTTAAGGCCAACCTGAATGACACAGTGAGACCCTGCCTCAAAAACCAAAACAAAGCAGAGAAAAAGTAAAATAAACAAACAAACAAACAAGCAAAAAGCAGAGCAGAGCAAAACAAAACAAAATAAAACAAATTTACCTAGAAAATCAAGGCTATTGTATTTATAGTTATATCCTTCCATTATTTAAAATGCTTTTTCTCTTTTCCTTACAATTTTTGCTAGAATTTTGCTTCCAATTTCTTTGAGACATTAACTGCTATTATACGCCCTATATGTTAAGTATTTTTCCTCACTTGTCACTCAAGCATCAGTTTAAATATGGTATTATTTAATAGAGAAGAATTTCTACTTATTTTACGATTTCTATTTTTTATATTTGAATATTTATATATTCTGTAGTATTTTTATTTCAATTATTCATTCATTTTAAAATTTATTAATTTTAAAGTTTTACTAGAATATGAAAGCTTCAACTAAATTTTTTTCCTAAATATTCTGCCAGTTTTTCCAACACTAATTATTGAAATTTTACTCCTATAATTTGAAAAATCAATTTATCATTTTATAAATTTTATTTATATTTGGTCTTATATCTATTTGAATTCATAAATCCATCTCACTGTATTATTTTATAATATGTTTTTTAATGAAAATAATACTAAGCCCCACTTTTATCTGTAAGATTGTGTAGTCTTTTCTTTCAGACTCATCTTATATTCATTTTTATATCACATCAATTTTTTAACATAACTGAATCTAATATATATTAAGTGCATTGATTAAAATGGACACAAAGTACAGTTTTCATAGTATTAAATCTTCACATTAAAAAACAATATCTATTTTACATTAATTCACATTTTCTCTTTTATGTTTAGTAAAGATTTGTTCTTTATAGTTATCACTTATTGTTTCTATTGCATTTACTCTTGTATACTTTATATTTTTTAAGTTGTTAAAAATGGGATTGTTTTTGGTTATTTGATTGTTTTCTATCCATTTTCATGTGTTCCAACTACTTGTTTTCTTTCAGGAAAATTTGTAACAATTTCAAACAATTTTTGACATCCATTTCCCCCAGCCTGACTGACTACTAAATAGGAATTTTTATCACATGTTTTCAAAGCTGATCCTTGGTGTCTCATTTTCAGGTAGTTTTGTGGAGTTAATAAGGATTCTACCCAGTGGGATTTTAGGAACCAGAGCAGTTTGGCCATTATTAGAAGGGTTTCTCATTTTTTCCCAGACAGCCAGTTAAAATTCAGGCCCGTGATTCAGTCTAATGAACTTGATTTCTGTGTCAAATGGTCCTACATACCTAATTTCATCTTATTCTAAAAGCTTATGAGGTTGGAATTATTTTGTCACTCTGAGAAGAGAGAACTTTGGTTAAGAAGGTACACTGGGTTTAGAGCTCTCTTGTGTTACAAAACATAACCTGGAAGTTTCATTTCTTGATTGAAAGAATAAGCAAAAAACATGGAATATCCTAAATTCTTTTGTAGGGTTAAGCATCCCTTGGGCCAACTAATTTATGACCATGGAAAACTTGGAATTGGGAATTCCAAATTTAGCAAGTGTTCTCACAACAAATATGCAACATAAATACTGACACTAAAGGAGGTCATCTAAATCAAATCTATGACAAAAATTGTCTCAGTCAATGCAGAACAATCAACATTATATTCCAAGTTATATTATTTGCTTATTGAATAAAATAAGCATTAAAATCTGCCTGTCTTCTCTAAGGGTTATTCTTATATTCTTATAGGCAAATCATACATGTGTTTTCTTTTTTCTCTGAAACTAATTGTTAAATGAATGTGATTTGGATCTGTTTCTTTTAGATAATTACTTTTTAAGTATCATATTTTAATAAGAATCACCAGGGCCTGAGTTCTAAGGGCTTGAGGATTAGTTTACAAACAGAAAAGCTAAAATGACATGAATTTGTGAAAATCTAACAAAAGAAAACAATTCATGGAGGGCTTATTTTTAAAGCAGTATCCACATCTAAAGATAGTTTTAATGAAACTTTGAAATCATTCAAAGCATTAGAGAACATAGAAGAGGGTTAGTCTACATAATGAATTTTCAGAGTATTAAGCACAGCTCAGTTGCTTAAAAGAAAAATATGATTTTCTCAACTATTAATGTCTATCATTTGTCATTGTAAAGAACTAAATTAGCATCATTAAGCATCTCTGTGTTCCAGATACTTTCAACATATATCTTCTCCCTAAATTTTCAGAACTGAAGCCTCATGTGGCTTTCTCTTAGGGGAATAGAAAAGAATGAGATAATTTTCTGGCCTTGATAACCTATTAATCTAAACTGAAAAGCTGGTCAGTTACAGGAAGGTTTATTCTATGACCAGGAATTTTGTCCCTCTTCCAGATCTCTATGAAATAATCCCGACTTTCTGTTAAAATCCTAGATATCCCGGAAGTGATGCAGATAAATATTTGAAGATAAACCCTGAAGTTTAAGCCCGGGTGAGATGAACTTACATAGGGAGTCCAGGAGCCTGCTCCATAGAAAACTCAGAGTTAAAATGAAAGGATGCACAGGGTTGCTGAGAGACTCAAAATCTCTGGGCCACACATAGTAGGTCATGGTGTGCTCACCAACTTCAGTCGCTATCCACTGTGGAACTTTTTTAGAAGGAGCTAAAATGGAAGGAAATTAATAGACTAGGAAGGTAGAGCTCAAGAGAGGCACTCATATTCCATGGAATGATAATGTTGCTTCAAAAATACTTTCCATGAACCAGGTGAAAAAGTGACTGAGACCTGACAGCTAGAGAACTGGCCAAAGAAATATGTTTGAAATATATTTCAAATATTCAAACTCTGAAACAGAAACTACAAAGTTACTTCAGCCAGGGTCCAGGTACAGGTCACAGTGTAGTCTAGAAAACCAATACACAATGTGAGTTGAGATGGGGGCCTAGTCGAGAGAGAGAGAGAGAGAGAAAGAGAGAGAGAGAGAATAAAAATCCCCATTGTTGCTTGCATTGAGGAAAAGGCATAGGGTTACATACACTGATTGGACCCCATGCTTCCAGAGGCGAGGGGTTTCTTCTATAATGCGAGATTTATACACAAAGGGGTGGGGAAAGGAGACAAGGGAGAAACTTTGAATTTAAGTGTATATTCACCTAAGAAAGCCTGAGTTTAAGCCTGAAGCAATTGTGCTATGTCAAAGTGCCAAAAACTGAGTCTCCCCATTAAAAGAAATGTGAGTTTCTGAGCTAAATTAAGTTCAGCTAGAACAAAATAAGAAACGTTACATGTTTGCCAAGACAAGTACTTAAGCAATGAAATCATATTGGCTATACCAGATAAGAAAGCTCTTTCTTTAGTAGGAACACATTATGTGTCCTTTCTAGCTTATCAAAGTTATTGACAACCTCAAAAATCTTTTTTAATAGATATTTATGGGTAAACTATCAAGTATAATAGTTCATGTCCTCAAGAAGATTAATGACACAAAATTAGCAGCAAACTAGTATGAGGTGATAGGACCTACATAAGAAGGTGCTATTGAGCATAAAGTAATGAACAGTAAACAATAAAAGAGGAGATGCTATTCAGAGAAGCAAATGCCAATGTTTGCATATGGTGCTTTCGTTTGTCTCCTAAGGATTCAAGTGCTGAAGTCCTGTTCTTTAATGTGGTAGTAGGACCTTTAAGACTTTTAATCTAATGTGAGATTCTTAGGTTACTTGGGGACTTTTTTGGGGGGGGCGGAATTAAGGAACTTCAGCCTTATTGGTTTCTTGTTTGATGATGTGAGTTCTCCCTCTCACACATGTTCCCGCCATCCACCATGATCTTCATCAGAATGTAGCTGACGTTGGCACCATGTTCTTGAATCTCTAGCATGTGAGCTTAATAAATTTCTTTTCTCTACAAAGTTATCTTGCCTTGGGTATTTTATTTCACTAAAGAAAAATTAATTAATGTATTACCTAAGAGAATATGGTATCTTAACTGAGTTAAGAGAAGAAAGAAGGAGGATCAGAAAGAGCAGGAAGACAATGATGACCAGCAGATAACTAGCCAACTGAGAGGCACTGGAGACTCATTCCAATAAAAGGAGAAAGAGCAGGTACAACCACTGAAAGAGAGACAAGAGAGAACCAGAAGTGAGGGCAATTGGGCAGTGGGGGTGGGAGAAGGGACAGAGCAAAGAAAATGAAAGTAGTATTTATAATTCTCTTGGAAGAAACAGGACTACGGCACAGGAAAGGGCTAGAGATGGAGCTGCAAAAACCAGTTAGATGGACAGGATCCAGATTATCCTCACAAACTAGACTTGGGAGCTTGGGATTTTAAATAGTGGGTTAATATAAACAACCATCAGGCAGTGCACAGAGTGAACTGTTAAAGAAGCTTGCTAAAGATGGTAAGGAAGACTACATTTAAGGGGGATGATTAGAATGGAGTTTCCTAGCAGAGAAGAGGAATTGAGCATAACTCCAAATGTAACAAAGAAAAATAAGTACTTTTTTTGACAATAGAATTAGAATCAGTAGATAGAAATCTACTAAGAGAAAGTTGTTGTAATAGAATTATTTCTCAGAGAAGGCCAGTGTGAACAGATGCCACATAAAGGATGATACCAGATGAGAAAGCTGATCAGATATTAGGATGATCAGATATAAAGCAGAAGATCTGGGCTAAACTGACTTAGCAGAACCCTAGCTAGAAATGAACCCAACAAAAGAAGACATAGAAGCCCAAGGTAGGGTTTGGTTAAAAAGAGAGTTCAAAAGAGCTTGACCAGTGTTTGGCTGAAGACAGAATCTTTGTTAGCACTCTTATATTTAGTACATTCTTCCTGTGGTGGAGAAAGCATAAACTTCAAGAGGTACACTGACAATCGCAGTTCATTTGTCCCTTTATTTTGGCAGACACTGCATTTTTTTCTTAAAATGTTAATTTTCAGAAGCATTTGTTTAATTTATATTTATATGGACAAAGTTATGCGAAATTTGTGAGGGATTTTGTTGTTGCCTTTTAGTGTTCAGTATTATTAAGAATTTTCAACCTGCTTCTCAGCCTTTGAAGAACATTAAGACTATTAACTTTTGCCTTCTTGTTTCTTCCAGGGAAGAGATTTCAAATATTGGGAACACAACAGTTAGAAAAATGTCTGTTTTCTAAAATAGAGAGCAGTTGGAAAATTGTCAAAAATGCTGGTTAAAAACTGGGCGTGGTGGTGCACGCCTTTAATCCCAGCACTCGGGAGGTTGAAGTAGGAGGAGCGTTGTGAGTTCGAGGCCGGCCTGGGCTACAACGCGAACGCAAGGCCGGCCTGAGCTACATAGTGTGACCCTGCCTCAAAAAACCAGAGCTGGGAGTTTGACTCAGTGGCTTAAGCACCTGCCCTGGCAGGCGCGAGGTTGTGAGTTCAATCCCCAGTAACGCAAAAAAAAAAAAAAAAAAAAATGCTGGTTAATAGTTTGCGTTGTTCCCACATGTCATAAACAAACACTTATTAGCTATGGTGTGCTAAAAGGTGTTTGGAGACTCTTGAAATGCTTGGATTTTATATTTTGTATTTCCTGTCCTTGAGAAATATATAATCCCAGCAAAAATGAAAGCAGACAGACTAAAACAGAGAATGAAAAAGGAAATTGCTTTTCTCCTGTACCCAAAGTAGGAAAGAAAGAGTAAAGGTGAGAGGTGATATCTGACCTCGTTTGACACAAAATTCAATAAAGTGTCCATTTTATTTCTCTTAAATTTGGCAAAAGTCCTTATTTGTTTTTAATATTCCTCTAGATCAGAATTTCAAATAATGGACTGACAGGTCGAAGTGTGCCTTTGTTCTTTCTGTAAAATGAACAGATTACAAAGCGTTCTAAAAACATAACCTAGGAAAATGCTAGACTCAAAACTGTTTTAGGGCAATTTAGAAAACCACTTTATACATAAATTTTGTTTCTACACACAGAATATTCTCATAAATTATCCACTTATTAAAATGTTTGCTTGACATAGGCATTTCCCCTTCCTATCCATCAAAATCTTTCAGAATGTACTTAGTGTACCTTAAAGTAATTAAATTACCTTAAAGTAAATAAATGAAATATCTTAATATTCTAAAACTAAAAATCTTGCCTTATCACACTGAGGATCTCCAAATTTCATTCTTCCAAGTATTTACTACAAATGCAAACTACACCACAGGAAGAAAAATAAAGTCAGATGAGCAAGTGAAAAAAGTATACAGTTCACCAAAAGACTGTTGCATCACATAAAGCAGTATTTATTTACTTATTTATTTACTTATTTATTTATTTATTTATTTTTATTTACACAGAATCTACATAAAAATCAATTGAACAGACAAGCAGGTTTAGCAAGGTCATGATACAAGGTCACAAAGAAATATAGTATACAGAAATCTAGTGTTGGCCAATATACAAGTAGTGAACAATTCAAAAGTAAAATTGTAAAGGCACAAGTTACAACATCACAAAAAAGCTTAAAGGAACGTTACTGTATAAATCTACATTCATTATCTGTATCCTAAAAGTTATAAAAGTTGATCAAAAGTACTCAAATACCTAAAAGTTGATCAAAAGTACTCAAATATCAAAAGTACCTAAATAAGTGGAGAGAGACTATGCATGTGAATTGGACAAATATCAAAACATTTATTCTGTCTAAACTTATTTAAACATTCACCTCAATATCTATCAAAATCTCAGCAGAATTATTATTTTTTTTAGTGAAGGGAGGCATTGAATTTACTTCTAGACAAGCCATGTGGATGACAAAGGAGGCCACTGTGCCTTTTTTTAAAACTATCTTAACTATTTTTATATACATATACATAAACATATACATAGTTTTTCTTTCAGGTTGTCATACAAGTGAAACAATGCAATACTTACACGTGTGACTTATTTATTTCACTGACAAATACTTTCTCAAGGCACATCCATTTAAGTATAAAAGCGTCCAGTTTATCATTCTTTATAGTTGGGTAGTATCCCATTGTATAGAAATGCCACATCTTTTTTGTCCATTCCTTAGTCGATGGGCATTTAGGTTGTTTCTAAGATCTGGCTATCACGGACTGTGCTACTATAAACAAAGGTACACATATATCACTGTGCCATGATGTTTTTAATTCTTTTGGAAAGATACCCAGAAGGGGAATAGCTGGGTCAAATGGGACCTCCAATCCTAGCTTTTTGAGGAATCTCCACACTGACTTCTACAGTGGTTGCACCAGCCTGCATTCCCACCAACAGTGGAGAAGGGTTCCCTTTTTCCCACAGCCCCTCCAGCACTTGTTAATGGTTGACTTCTTAATACTAGCCATTCTTTCTAGGGTGAGGTGGAATCTCAGTGTTGTTTTAATTCGCATCTCTTGATTGCCCAGTGCTGGTGAACATATTTTTCACTTATTTATTTGCTGTTTGTATTTCTTCATCTGAAAAGTGTGTTCATCTCAGATGCCTATTTTTGAATTGATTCTTAAATCTGGGAGTACTGATTCTTTTGAGTTCTTTACATGTTCTCTATAGTAATTCTTTATATGAGGGACAGCTGGCAAACATTTTCTTCCACATTGTGGGCTGTCTCTCCACTCCATTGGTGGTTTATCTTGCTATGCAAAAGTTTTTCAGTAGGATGAGATCCTATTTGTTGATTCTTTGCAATAGTTCCTGTGCAATCTGGCTTTTATTCCTAAAGTGTTGGCTTACATCAGTGTCTTTGAGAGTTTTACCTACTGTATCTTCCAGTAAATGTAGTGTTTCTGTTTTAATACTGAGATATATAATCCATTCAGAGTTTAGCTTAGTACATGGTGAAAGATATGGGCCCAGTTTTAAACTTTGGCATATGGAAAGCTAGTTTTTCCAACACTATTTATTATAGAGACTACCTTTCTTCCAATGAATGTGTTTGACACCTTTGTCAAAGTTAAGGTAGCTTAGTGTGTCTGCAGTTGTTTCTGCATCTTCTAATCTATGCCATTGATCTTCAGGTCTGTATTTTTGCCAGTACCACACTGTTTTTATCACAGTAGCTTTATAGTATAATTTCAAGTCAGGAATTGTGATGCCCCCTGTCTTGTCTTTGTTGCCCAGGATCACCATAAAACAGTATTTAAAAAATAAATTCAGCACAGATATAAGGTCTTCTAAAAATTTATGTATACACAAGATAGTTATGATAGTTATATAGCTAGGTTCTCTTGGGTCTTTGAGGGGGAAATATTTCTGCTAATATTGTTTGGACCAGATATCATGCCTATGTCTTATACTCTGAGTAACTACTCGAAAGACAGCAGTATGCAATGTACTGATTATTATAGCTGCCTTACTAACCTATTTTGAAACTTTATTTCATTGTTATTTTTATCTTTTTTCTTTTTAAAATAAAAAAGACTTATTTACCCTGTCAATTATTTAGGACTGTGCTAAATAATACTTTCTCATGTTGTCAGTTTATCAGTGAATTGCAAAAGGTATCATTGCTGAAATGAACTGCAAAAGCAGATGTGGTCTTAGTGCCTGCCAGAGCACTGGAAGTGAGTGGAATGGTGGATCTCAGAGAGAAATGTCCTTTTTCCCTATACCACAACCTGTGAATATTTACTGCTTATGATAAAAGTGTGAATATCACCAAAATATTAGATAATTAAGGATTTTGAGAGGAGTTTAATTTGGATTATCAGAATGGACCCTAAATCCAATCATACCTGTCCTGATAAGAGGGAGACAAAGGACGGTTGTACAGACAGAAAAGCATCAGCAACGTGATTATGGATGTAGAAATTGGAGTGGTGTGGACATAAAACAAGGAACGAGCCACTGTCAGATCCTGGACGAATCAAAAAGAAGAGTCTTCCCCTATGGTATCCTAGCATAGTTCTACTCACACTTAATTTCAGACTGCTGGTTTCCAGAACACTGACAAAAATAAATTGTTTCATATAAACCACTCTTACTCTTCAAAATTCTCCTTTTTTATGTCTTTCAAATAAGCTCCTTATGTTAATTTTCAATTGTAATAAATCATCGCAAACTTGTTCTTAAACAATGCAATTATTATGTCACACTTCTACAGTTCACAAGTCTGAAAAGTAACAGTTCTGGTAAGTCTCACTCATCTAATTCCAATGTGCAGCCATAATGGCCATGCTCCTTTCTAAAGGCTGTTGGGGGGGAATCCACTTACCTGGCTTTTAAAGTCCATGCATAATCCTTGGCTCACCTCTTTTCCTCCATCCTCAAGGCTAGCAACATCAGGCCAAGTCCTTCTCATGCAACCATCTGGTTCTGTCTTTTGCTTCCCTCTTCTATTTTTAAGATCACTTGGAATAGCATTGGGTTCATTCTGATCATCAAGGAAAATCTCATCCTCAATCAGATGATTAGCAACTTTAGTTCCATTTGCAAACTTAATTCAGCTTTTTCAGGTAGGAAACTCATTCTCAAGTTCTGGGGCTTTATACATAGACATATTTAGGAGTCATTATTCTACCAACCATATCCTCCAAATCTATGCTCAGAGACCATGATGATTTGGCAATGATTTAGGTGTGTCCCCTCCAAGGTTGACATACCAGAGGTTTGGCCCTCAGTGTTGTGATGCTGAGGTGGTAGAATTTTAAAGAGTTGGGATCTGGTGGGAGATAGTTAATCATGGGTACATCACCCTCTGACAATTAACACCGATTGGATGAGGTTACCCCACACACTTGGCCCATTTTGCATATGGCTGTTTCCCTTTCTGCTTCTGTTCCATGCTTCAATGTATTCAACCAGCCCCTCACCATGGACAAATCAATAAACATGACTGATATAGTACTTCAGACTCAAAATGGTGAGCTAAATACACATCTTTGCTTTATAGAGTATCCAGCCTGAGATACTTTATTATACCAACAAAAACAAATGAATGCACTGCCCTTTCCCTAAGTTTCTCTAATGTTTTACAAAGGTCTTTTAAATGGCCTCCTTATTTTAGTTTTTTCATAAACCTAAATCTCTCAACACTACCACCAGCTATCTGAAGCACAAATTTCATTAAACTCCTCCACTGATTATGATTATCTTGGACGTCTATCACATCTCCCTGCTTAGACCTCCTGATTTTCTTCTGCAGCCACCATTCCAAACACATCTCACATCACACAGTTGTATTTGATATTTCTCAAATTTGCAGCTTACTCTGAATGTTTTTCCATGCTGTTCTCCCTTCTACCATACTCATTCTCCTCCTGATCTGGTTCACAAACGCTGTCTTTTCAAAACTCAAGCAAATTAGTATTTCTTTATGAATTTTCCAAAACCTCCCCCAACCCATCTTAATTAACTGCAAATTTATGTATCACTAATTCCATCATATTATGGTTATTTGATAACCATAATATGACGGTTATCTCTGTAAGCTTGATAGTGAGTACATTGTTCATTGGTTCATTCAACCATTCTACATATATCATATATATATGTGTGTATATATATGTTGCACACATACTCTTTACTATAATTGGAAAAAATAAAAGTGATGAAATCCTTACCTTCAAGAACAGTTTCTTGGAGATAGAGCTACAGTCAAATGTTGTGATATATATCTAGATGTTCCCCCCAAAGCCTCATCCATTCATAGGTTGTTTTTGGGAGTGACAGGATCATGGGTGTGTGATGGTGAATCATGGTATGCGATACTGGATTAGTCCACTGATTGGTCTAGCATAATTCTGGGTATGGATGATGGATTTACTGAAGAAAGAAGACTCACTATGGATATGAGTGACACTAACCAATAGGAGCTGGGCGTGGTGGTGCATGCCTTTAATCCCAGGACTCAGGAGGCTGAGGTAGGAGGAGCGTTGTGAATTCGAGGCCGGCTTGGGTTACAACACAAGTGCAAGGTGGGCCCGAGGTACATAATGCGACCCTGCCTCAAAAAACTAGGGACGGGAGTTTGGCTCAGTGGCTTAAGCACCTGCCCTGGCAGGTGTGAGGTTGTGAGTTTGATCCCCAGTGCCGCCAAAAGAAAAAAAAAAAAAAAAGACACTAACCAATAGACTTAAATACAAAGGAAAACATAAGACAACTCCCTGCCTGCCATGCCAAGAACTGTTTCTTCTCTGCCATACTGCCTTATCTTGGAGACAAACGACTATGGATTGAAACCTCTACACACTGTGAGCTAGAATAAACCTTTCCTCCTTTAACTTATAGACACTGGGTATTTTGTCCCAGCAACAAGAAAGTAACTAAGATATAAGACATTCATAGATATGGCTTTAAAATACGAGAATGCAATAGTGAGCAAGAGAAAGCAATCTGATTATAAAACCTCACTCAGTGTAATTAATAAAATATAACTATAGAAAAAGAAAAACATATTGGCAGCAGCATGGAACCAAACAAAATAGTTCTGCTAAGCCACTTAAGTAAGACTTCATAAAACTGTGATATTTAATCTGGCCCCTGGAAAATAAATGCTAGACATAACTGAGGTGAATGAACGCGTCTTTCACCTTCTATTTAGAAGAGTTTGTTAAAAGACTGAGTGAGAAGTAAAGAATTGGGTGGCATACAGGCGTGGCATTTAATAAGCCTGAAATGTAGTAACAGGTACAGAAGGATACTGGTTTTTCAAAGTTAAGACTCAGTATTTCTCAAAATGTGATCTACAGCTTGCTTTTACTGTATGTAGAGGGCAGGATCAGAGGGGAACTAAGGTGCAGAATCTTGGCTTGTGTGCCTCACCTGTGATCAGAATCTCTGCAGGTAAGGCTCATATAGTGAGTGTGTATGAAGCTTCAGGATTCACAGCTTTATAGACAATGAACTAAAGTTAAGAATGTAGAGCACAATGGGAAGAAAGTTTAATAACAGCTAATAAAACATACCTAACTGCCTGTGTTTGTCAAATTCACTCCATAAATATCAACTCAACAACAATGATATAATGGGCTCTATTTTGGGCAAAATGATGAACAAAAAAGAAAGATATCAATCTTATGAAGTATACTTTTCAATAAAGAAAAATATAAAATAGGCAGTTATACAAATAACAAGGTCAGTTTGTTTGATAGGGTAGGAGTTCTGTGAAGAGGTACCATTAAGATACGACCTAATAAATGTCACATATGACAAAGATCTCCAGCATGTGTATTTCTGGGAGCCAGCAGTCATACAAAGGAAAAATCAAGGGGAAAACGTGGGGGCAATTGCAGCTCATTTCACCTGTGGGCTGGAGGAGACATAGGTTAGTGTGGTGAAGTCTTAGTAAACAAGGACTAAAGGGAAATGGAATGAGATTGGAGAAGTAGATTTAAGCTACTTTGGGTAGTTTGCAGGGATGAAAGATCTTCTAGCATGAGATTTTAAGTCCTAATAACAACAAAGTACTGGGCAAACTGGGGCAAGTTAGTCACCCTAATCCATGATAAGGCACTTGAAAGAGAAGCAATGAGCTTATATTAAAAAGTTTTAAGTAAGCGTAAAGTGTGACATGATTTAGACCCTCACAATTAGTCATATTTCTGAGTGGAAGAGCTACAGAGGACTCATGAGGGTATTTCTGTCTTGTGAGTAAAAATAATGGTTGTTTGGACCCAAGAGTTGATAATGGAGGTGGCGAAAGGTGAACAGATTCACAGTAGTTCTTCAAAGTAGAAAGAAAAATATTCTGGTCGGTGACTTAAGAGACGACAGGTAGAAAAATGGAAGAATTCTGGACAGCTTTGATGGTGTCTTTCACTGGGTAGTGACACTCAGGAAACTACAATGTTGAGAAATTCACTGTTTTTTTTTTAAACAAAAGGAAAATAAGAAATCAAAACAAAACCATTTCCCAACCAGTCAATAAGACAGTAACAATCATCAGCACATTGCATATTACTATATTCCTAGAAATTATTTAAGATAAAAAATATAGACATGAAGCATTATCCAACAAATTATTAGCACAAAACTTTTGCCTCAGTGTATCAAGAGAAACCTGCTATATGACTATCTTTTTTTATGATTACTCTATTGTTTTCAAATAAACATTTCACATTAAAAATAAAATCTGAAGATGACCCTGAGAAAACCACATTTCACTCAAAATTCTTTTTCTCTGACTATTCCAACTAATTTTTTATATACATAGATTTTGTTTCAGTTCATCACACCAGTGCAACAATGTGATAGTCACGTATGTGTGACTTATTTAGTTCACTGAGAAGCATATTTTTAGTACTCACTGAAATTCACTGGATTAAACTGCAAGTCATCTCTGGGTTCCCTCTTCAGCACTTTTTGCTGCATGTCACTTCAGAACTCTGTCCTATGTGTATCCTTGGTAACTATAACCATCTTCACCCCATTTCAGGGCTGAGGTGAAAGAGGGCCTCCTCAACCCCATATTCTGATGCCAGGGTAGCCAGTATGCCAAGTCTTGTCTGAGATGATATTTAGGCTCAACAAGTGAAGGCAGCATTGCAGGGACTCAGAAGCTGGTGTCTGCTCTGCAACACAAAAGTTACTCTGCATTCAGCATTATGGCCTCACAGGAGATGGGTGGAATACACTAGAATTCATTTCTCCTTTCAGAACTTGACCATGTCTGGTGACATGAAATCACACACAAAAGACAAGATACTGAAACTGCATGTAACATGAATTTTCAAATCATTATCAAAATTTCAAATCATCATCCTTTTGCTTATTTTTCAGTGAAAGAACACAAATGAGGAGATTTTTCAGGCTTTATAAAGTAAAATATGTCCAAATAGCCTACCTTCTCAGGCTAACCACACAATAAAAAATAAAGAATTCTACCAGATTCTAGAATGGGCAGTATTCTAGATATCAGCTCAAATGATACTTAAATGTCTTTAAAAACGACTCTTTGAGATGATTGATTCTTTTAGTTATTCTTTAAGATTGCTTTCTAGCTCTGGATGAAACAGATTCATCCAAGTTAATTTTCTTTTCTTAAGCCATCTTCTGATTTTTTTTCCTGCTTCTTCCTTCTGCCTATATTTTGCTAAAAACCTAGGTCTTTATTGTACCCTGGATTATAATTGATTAAGCAGTTACCCTCTCTTATTTGGCTATGTCCATCCTCCTACTTCCCTTGCAAAGCTTGTAGGTCTGGAGCCAATTACAAAGATGAGCTGCTTCTTCTGAGAAAATGTACTGAAGTCATGATTATCCAAATCAACTTTTAAATTGGAAGGTCATGCCTGTAGAATTTCAATTCAGAGAAGAGGGTTCTTACTAGTGAGATAACTTCTGTTTTCATTGCTAACTTCAGGGTTTTGAAATTGAACTAAAAACTCAAAGCATGGTATTTCTTGTTGAATGTAGAAAGAGCAATGGTTCCCCTGTGTGGTGAAGTTTGGTTATTTCACTCTGTAATAATCAGATTCACAGCCACAACAAAAGTGCCGCAAAAGCAAGTGTAACTGAGAGATTCGTATTTTTATTTTAAACAACACAGATTGTATTTTGCTTTCTGGGATGGAAAAAGGTAGAACAAAAGAGACAATAGCTAATTTATAATAACCTTAGAGAAATTTTCTTTTGCAGTCCTTCTAAATTTCAAAATTCAGTGAATAGTTTTCTCAAACTATAAAAATAGAGAATATTACTTTAGGTTATTTTTACCCTTACAATGCTAATGAGGAAAACGTCAACATGGTAACATATCTCTTCAGAGATATATATATTTTATGATATAAGAAGAGCAATAATTAAATATTAATATCTTTACAAATAAAGGAAAATTCTCATTGGTCAGATAATGGTTTACAGATAGATGCTCCTCAACTTAAAAAGGGTTGTGTCTCAACAAACTCATAGCAAGTTGAAATAGCCCAAGTTGAAATTGCATGTAATGCACCTGACCCACTGAGCATTCTAGTTTAGGAACTCAGTGGGCTTTAGATTGTCAGCTGTTTCCCCTCATGATCACCCAGCTGACTGGGAGACATGGTTCCCTCCCCTTCCCCAGAAACACTAGAAAGGGATGGACTGCTAGCCTGGGAAAAGATCTAGTGTTAAAATTTGAAATACAGCTTCTACTAACTGTATGTTGCTTTTACACTATCATAAAGCCAAAAAATGTAAGTAAAATCATTACATCTTGTGGAGTGTCTGTATATGACACACAAAAACCTGAAGCTGTGCAGTCTCAACTGTAAGTAGCGTGTCATCCCTTTAGGACTTCTTCAGAGTCTCTGAAACTGAGGGCAGATTGAAGGGTCTCTTTGGTGATCTAACCTAAGATACAGGCCATGAAGCAGGAGCAACATTTATTGTAGGGCATTGAGGGAGAATCACACAGAGACACAAGATTGTCTCAAGCTTTGCTTCCTGGACCAGCAGCATGAGTGTCCCTTGGGATCTTGGAAATGAAGATTAGAGCCCCACCCCAGGACAGAGATGTTGTGGTCAAATAAAACTACCATGGCTAAAATGTGAATCCAGGATTGAAAGAGACAAAGGCAAACATCCAAATTGTAGGTGATGGTGTGTAATCAACTACCCAGGTTGGTGACTTCCAAGGCACTAGCAACAGGTATTTATTTATTTAGTGATGAGGATAATTCTCTTTAGCAACCCTGGGTAAGTCAACCTGGTAGAAGTCCTTGTAATAGTGGTAGTAACAGTACTGGAAATATGAATATTCACATACATTTGCTGAACATTTATTATTGCTGAGCCCTGAGTTCATGACTTTATGTGCATTTTAAGTGAACTTTAAAATTAATACTAAGATAGTAAAAGTAAGGTACAGCAAAATTAATGTTGTGCACCAAAATAATGAACTAGCAGGAGTAGAAAGCTAAATTTGAACCCAGAATGCTGACATGAGCTAAGTCAAATTTTGCATGACATGTTGAGTTATATTAAACTATCAAAGCAATTCTCACACTTTAGGACACATATGAAGTACCCTGAGAAACTATTAAAATGTAGCATCCTGAGATCCCATGCTAAACATCAGGATTAGTGGGTTTAAGAGTAGGTACATAAATCTGTCTTAAATAGTTATGCCTAGGGAATTCTGAGGTGTGTGGGTGACTCAAAGAAACTGGTCATAGCAGTGGGCAGAAACTAGGAGGTACAACACTCCTACTCAGTCCTCAAAACAAACTGTTGTTACCTTCACTATGAACTTCTTGGTCTCCAGAACTCTAAGACAGTACCTTCTTTTCAATTAAGTGACCTAGATTGTGGTACTGTTACAACAGCCCTAGAAAATTAATACAAGTAAAACTTTACTTACTTTATGCAGACGAGTTTGGACACACTAACTAGGGCATTCAATACTAGTTGACAAGACTGAGTCCATGAAATTAAACAAAATACTTACTTGTGAGCAGTAGGGGTTGAGTGGTGCCTGCCTGGAATTTTTAGTCAGAGTTGTGAAACTCACCTTGATATGGTTCTCTATTTGGATACTTAATACCTTAGAAATCACTGATGCAGAATTTAAAGATAGGCAGCAACTTTATAACTGGTTTTATTTAAATGCCTTTTTTTATTTGCTCAATATAATAGAGAATTCATAGCATGTAGACAATTAATTTTTTAAAATACTGCTTCTAACATTTTAGTATTTTAAAAACATGACAAAAATTTAAATGTCTTACCTACTTCATAACTTCAAAGAACTTTTTTCTTCTCCCTTTTAATTCATGGATGACTCTTACTAAGGAGCATCATTCTGGAGCTCCCTAGTGCCTCTTCTTGGATTCTAGTTCTCCTGCAAGAGGCAGGTCAGCCTTCTAGGCATTTTTGATCCAGGTCTCCCATCCATTCTCAAGGGGCGTTAGGGGGTTATAACTTGTCTTTCAATTCAAAGTTATCTAAATTGTCATACCTGACAAATTGGTAAGTTTTCTTTTCTTACAATTTCAATCTTCTTGTAAAAGTTACAGTGAGTTTGATTATTTCACTTCCTCAGATAGTTAAATATGAAATTGACTAATTCTGAGAGGTCAAAGCAAGTTCAGATCAATCCAAAGCTCTGAGTTCTCAATTTATTGAAACTGCCCTGTCTCTTATTATCTGCTACCAAGGCCCCCCACGTGGATAGTCAGGTAGAGGACTCAGGGCTTCACATGCTGATCTTTCTCGGATGGGACCAACTCATGCCAACACTAGGGATAAGCAACAAAAGCCTTGGACCTGGGCCTCTGAGCCCAGTGTTCATTACAAGAAAATCTGCAGTCTTCACTGTTTCTTGTTAAATTATGACTATACACCTACTACTGTCCAGGCCACACATGTCAGGAAGAGGACTGCAGGCTGCTGCAGGACTTAAAGGAGCAATGATTTTGCCTTGGCTCATGGAAGTCACAGAAAGAGAAAAATCAGAGAGGATAGTAGGAATACAAGTTTTGCTCCTGAAGACAAAAGTGAGGTCCAGGCTTGGAAAGATGATGTCCTGGCCCCATCCTAACCCTATAAGCCACTGAAGAGCATGGTAAAAGTAAGAAGTCTGTGTGGTTGAGGCAAAGGAGGAGATGACCTGAGACTAAGAACAGGAATGTGGTTGAGACCTGGTTCTCCAAGCAGAAACATGGCGTGAAAAATCTGAAAAGATGATTTAGAAGTTCCTCACAGGGTGGCCTCGATTGGTAATGAGTAAGGATTCCTCACCTCATCTCATATATGGGCCTTGTGTTAGTTACCTTTCTGTGACTGTAGTGACTACCTGAGAAAAATCAACCTAAAAAGAGGAAAGGTTTTATTTTGGCTAAAAGTTTCAGAGATTTCAGTCCCTCATCAGTTGGCCCTATTTTTTATTGTAATCCCAAATGTTGAGTACAGTAATCCAAGTACTGTAATTCTTTCTCTAGTCTTCCTCACAATCTAAGGAGTTATATTGATAATTCCACTGAGGTGTAATTGGAATCCTGGCAAGTTAATTCCAATCTACCACCTCCAATGCAACCCACAATGAGAGTAAAGACACCGAGACATATTCAAAGTTAAGGGCAGCCAAGGACTCCTAAGTCCAATCCTCCTGAGGACATGTGGACAAAGGCCTTGATCCTAGGCCTCTCCCAGAATTTATCATCTTGTAAAGAAAGGGGGTGGTTCAAGGATGAGTGACAGTGAGGATGGCTGAACTACGTGACTAACTTGAGCTGGCTGGCCAGGTAGTGAGAAAAGTATCTTTGCAAAATGCAGAGATAAAGATATGCAGAGGGATCAATTTGCATAACCCAATCAAGATAGCAACTGAATTGTTTTAGGAGGCTGATTCTTCAGTTTCTGATATGCAAACTTTATTCCCTAAGAACTCACAGCCTCTTTCTTGAGGCATATACCCAGCCAAATTTCCTGGAGCTCACTGGCTCTGCCATCCCACTGTACTTTATATATTCTACAAAGGTCACTATGGGAGGAAACAGGACACTGTCTGATGGCTTTAAAGACTACATACCACTACCTGCTTCTGATATAAAAACTTTTATGCCCTGGGGATTCATAGCCTCTTTCCCAAGGCTCATACCCAGTCGACATTCCTGGAGCTCACTGGCTCTGCCATCCCGCTGTGCCTATATATTTTACAGAGATCACTATGGGAGGAAACAGGACACTGTCGGATGGCTTTAGAGATTACATTCTAGTACCTCAGCTAGCCTTATTTGCAATGCTTAGAGCCAATTGAAGAGAGAAGGAAATACCATAGTCAGCTCTATATATATCAGCATATGGAAATAAGTCTCAATATACTCAAAGTTGCAGCAATTGCTCTGTATTCAAGGGGAGCAACTCAAATTGTCTCCCACAATTATTTTTGGGGCAAAATATCATGGTGAGAACACATAGTAGAGCAAGATGCTCATCTTATGGCAGCCAGGAAGTGAAGAGAGAGGAAACAGAAAAGATTGACACCCCATGGTAACTTTTGTGGGCATACCTCCAACAATTTAACATTGTCTGCTAGGCCCCATCTCTTAAAGATTTCTCTACCTCCCGCTAGTGGCAAAGATGGGAAACCAAGTATCTAACATATGGACCTCTGGGGAATAGTCAAGATCCTAACCATACTGATTACTGGTAAGCAGAGATTCCTTACCTCATGTTAATAGATGGAAACTGATGCGGTGGGTAGGGATTCCTATCCTTATCCTCACGAGTGGGCACTAGAGATGGCGGGAAGCCCCTCACCTCATTTTCATAGGTGGACGTTGGCAGATGATGGGTCAGAGTCCTTTACCTTATCCTCACAGGCAAATTCTTGTTCATTGGGCATTAATAGCTTCTTCCTGCTTTCCTTATTAGTGCTGCTTGTCCCCTTCTGGACAGGTATGAACAAATGTCCCAAGTAGACTTACTGCTATTTTTTTCCAGAATTTTTCTGTAAAGTTAGTCTGAAAGAATGCTCCATACATGTGTAGTCTTCTGGCAGGTTGTGGGTCTGGATTCTCAGAGAGTCTCCCATTTAGTGGAGAAGAAAATCTACGGAAGAAAACAATGAGAACAACACACCAAGGAAAAGAAAGAGAATCAAAAGTGGGAGAGAAAGGAGAAGGGTGACATTCTAACTGTTCATTCTCTCATTCCTTATCTCATTTTTCTCAGACACTTTAGTAAATCATGTTCTGCTTGGAAGAATTTAAGCTAACTTCTGCATCTGGAAAACAATGGAGTATTGCCTAATAGGTACTGCAAAGAATAAGGTTTTTGGGTCAGAAAAACATAAACAAAGACTCAAATGCTAGAGAGTGCACATCTTTCAGACTTCTGTGACTCTTCTGATATTGCTCTGCATTTTATCTGACTATTCCATGAGCGGTTGGATTAAACACAGGCCACTGTATCTGCACACCCATTGCATCACTCACCAGGGACCTAGGGCTGAGGGTGCCTCAGCTTTTCTGGAAATCTACCCTGACCTATTGGTGGTAATATCAGTTTGTTGTCCGATAGAACTTACAGTTTTACTCTACTGAGTTTTTCAGGATGTATTTGACTTGAGGCCTAAAAGAACTGGTTGACAGACTAAAGAATGGACACCCTGTATAGTGTTCTGTCACTTCTTCAGAGAACAAAAAGTACATTCAATAAAGATCACTTCTCTCCTGCCCCATGCTACACCCCCCCCCAACAGATGCTGTAGGCAAAATTATATCCACTTTTAAAAATATTTTCCATGACTGTGTTCTCTTTGAAAAATCACATCTGGTCCTCAGCCAACTGGAAATTTGATGTAACCAAAGATCTTAATCCAGCTAGGGAGCTAAATTCACTGAAAACAGAAAGAGAAACTGGGGCAAGTGTGCTGTTTGCATTCCTACTGTGAAATAAGATCTGACCCACTGCAGATCTGGGAAAAGCTCCCATAACTGTGGAAATTTTATTTCATGATAGGAAATCTGGTTTGAGAAAGAAACTACTCTGCTTGTCTGTCTGACAAGATGGAATCTTTCCTTTCCTGATGTTCTCATGTTAATCCCCCAAGCATGATTGGCTGGCAAACTGCACTGACTGGGAGCAAGGTATGAAAGTTCTGGGGAGGAAATGGAGACCATGTGAGGCACTGACCTCCATCAGTGAATTCACTGTGAGTCATTTGTTCCGAACTTCAAATTGGTTGAGCAAGACAAATTAAAATGTTAGGGAATTACAAAAATTAAAAAATCAGGTGTGATCTTTGAAATACCAGATGGGTGGTACTCTGCACTTTTAGAAAAATTTGAGTGCATGTTAAAGACCTTTGAAAACTTTGAAATATTTCTGATAAAAAGCCATGTAACAGTTAAAAGGAGGAAGAAAATAATCTTCAAAATTGTGAAACAGCCAAAACACAAGAAAAGACTTTTACATGTGACAGTTAAGCAAATCATGGACTTGATTGACCTAGAAGTCATTTAGAAGATCAGTAATCTTGCTGCTGAATATTTCTGCTTGGGTCAAAACAAGCATGACCTTGGAAAGTATATCTGTCTCTTTGTTCTTACCTTTCTGTCACTGTTCCCTGTCATGTTTCTTTGATTCCATGAACTGAGCAGCTTGCTCTGTAAAGCCTTTCCATCATGATATTCCTGACATGGAGGCAGTGAACCATGGACTGAATCCCCTGAAACTATGATCCTAATTAAACCTCTCCTTTAAATCATGAGTATCAAGTATTATGTGTCAACAATAGAAAAGCTGACTACTATATTACACTTTCAAAATTAAAATTTTATAAATAATTTTTAAAATAATAGTCTACACCCAAATTCCTTTTTAGGATACAAGTAGAATTTGCTATCATTTATTCATATGAAAAATAAAAGCACTTCAAAAGTCCACATATTAAATTGTGTAATGTGCTTGCGTTTTTCATCAAGTAGTTTTTCGAATCATAAATCTTCAAACTGCAGAATCACATTGGGTTGCATTTCATGTCTGTAACTAACACATTCTAGGAGAACTTCTTTATCATCTTTTGCTCAGAAATAAATGCCCAGTTGCAAAACAGATGGTTATGGGGCCTCTGTGTTGGACAACCTCATCCTGTAGAGGCAGATTACTCACCTGGAACTATCTGGGTTTCAATACCACCATCCAGTATTGAGGTGAAAGACTTCAGAACATCTTCCTTCAGAACAACTGCCATACTCCTCAAATGTGTACATCTTAGTTTAGAATTCCCTGACAACCTGTAGGGCATATATATGCCTCTATCCTATAAACCACAAATCTCCTTGTTGGCATGTTACAGGAGGAAGGCACTAGGGGCAACCTCATTGTATTATTTGAGCCAAATGTCATTTGATATCATAATGTCTCAGAGGCAGATGTCTTAGGAACAGGAACCTCTAAAAATAGCTTACAAACCCTAAAGTTTTCAGGGAACAAAGACTATGCAATGAGAAGCTTAATAGTCCTAATATTCTTGGTACTAAAATATAGTTTTGAATAGGAATGGACAAAAATAGAATTTCCACACATACATATTTTACACAAAAAAGAAAAGCACTTGCATTGCACATTTGAAATGATGGTAGTGTTTTAAAGATGATTGTGGAAATAATTGAACAACCCTACAAATATGCTAAAATCAACAGAATTGTACACTTTAGTGGACTGATTTCTCTGATATGTGAATTACAGCTGAAATCAGCAGATTGAACAAAATAAGCCAGGCTCTGAAAGACAGATATCACATGTTCTCCCTGAAATGTGGAATCTAAAAAAAGATTACAAGAAAGTAAAAAGGAGACTATTATTAGACAAAAGGAATGAAAGGAGAAAGAGAAAGGGATATAAAAGTTGGTAATACAATACATAAATATGATCAAAATATACACTCTGAAACAAAACAAAACAAACAAAAATCCTGTGAAATTAGAGAGGCGGGCAAGGGTATGATGCAGATGATTAAAGTATGTTGTGTTTCTATACAAATCTGTGAAAATGAAACCCATTAATCTGTACTAATAAAATGCAGCTAAGAGGAAGAGAGAGAGGGAGGGAGAGAGAGAGACAGAAGGAAGGAAAATGAAAAAATGAAGACAGGGATTTGACTCTAAACCAGTGGCCTTCAAATGTGAATGGGCCTCAGCATCACCTGGAAATATTCAGCAGTTTGCTAGACTCCTATTTCTGCATCAGTAGTTCTGGGGCAGGGCTGTAAATCGGCATTTGTGCTAGTCCCAGGAGATCCTAATACTGCGGGTCTGGGGACCACACTTTGCAGACAACTGCTGTGAAACAAAAAATTTTTAAATCAAGACAAGTGCTTTCTCACTACAAACTGCTACCCATCATTTCCACAGGGTCTGAGTGTGATGTAGGCTGGTATCCGGGAGGACAAAAGAGATTGAAGAGCAGCACGAGTCAGCTGGGTCAAGCCATCCTGCTGATGGAAACAAAACTTGTCAGGCCTCTCAGTTGAAGAATTACCGCACAGTACCAGGGATGAGGTTGGGTTTTGGGAACTGTTGTTTTGTTTTGTTTTGTTTTGCTTTTATTTATTTATTTATTTTGGTACTGGAGATTGAACTCTCAACCTCGCGCCTGCTTGGCAGGCATTTACACCACTAAGCTAAATCCCCGGTGATGGGAGCTGGTTATGAGCAACCATGAATACAAACTTCAATCACTAGTCTCTTGGACTGGAAGAACAAACTAAGCTTTGGGGAGAACACTGTTTTTCTGTGGCAGCTCACTAACTGATGAAGATCCCAGTTCACTCATTTATCATTTTTCTTTTAGGTAAATATTAGGACATATCTGCCTTGCAGCCCTCTTAGAGTCTTTATTTTATTAGCATATTTTTCTTTTTAATAAAAAGAGATATCATTAGCTGAAAAAATATACTGTGAATTTAAAAAAATGGCAGGCACTTTGGATCTACCTGTCCCTCCTTCCCTCTCTTCCTACTTCCTTCTCTTTTCCCCAATCTTCCCTCCCTTTCTGTGTCATGGTTCCACAACTTACCAGCTGCATGAGCTGGGCCTTCATATGTTTCAGCCTCAAGTTTCTTATGCCTACAATGATAGTATGATATCGTACTGAGATGCTGAAAAGATTAAATGAGATAGACCATGTCCTCAGTTTTGTGTCTCCTGGAACCTGAATTGCCCAACTGTCCAGATCAGGGGGTTGCCAACTGTTCTTTATTGTCAGTCTATACTCACACTCACACTTCCACTCTGTGTGCCTATAAAAAATGCACTGTAGGTATTTCTGAGTACCAGAGGAAAGCATAAGTTCACCAAATTAGTTCAGGCTGTAGTTTGTCACCTGTTACTACGTCTGGCCACCTGCCACTGTGTTTGGCTGATTCTCTTTGCACTTCACTGCTGTGCCCATGGTGCCTTTCTTCTCCAGGTGTGACCCAGAGGACAGAACACTTTTGAGTAATCAGTAGCTGACTTGGTCTCTGTAATAGAGCCATGTGTTCCCTGAATGACAGACAAACAATGATCAAGAAAGTATTTTATAAGGTTTTTAGCTGCAAATAACTGAACTGACTTTCATCTAATTTTTTTCAAACTTATAAATTAGGTATAGGAAGTTCCAAGAATCTTAGGAAAGGCAGAGTGTGCCTTAACTATATTGTAAGATATTTAATAAAGATGCAATAGGCATGGCCACCGGGAAGAGGTCATGGCATACACAGTCCCCCTGGTGTTAGCTTTCGGAGTTTTGCCAGGGATCCTTGACATGTCGATTACTTCACTGTCACCCTCATTTTCATCACTGTCTCCTTCACATCACTGTTTTCCAGATTGAAGCCATGTGTGAGATTTGCAGAGCCTCAGACCCATATCGGTATCTTGGTGGCAAAGATTGAAATAAAAGTGTCTGCTTCCACCACATGAAGGTAAAACCATAAATTAAAGGACTATCATCCAATGTTCTGGAGAGCAGGAAGTCCATACAGCTGGGTGAGCTTCCAAAGACAGCCTTTATTATTGCTTGGATTTGTATTGTCCCCTAAAACTCTTGTGGTAAAGACTTGGTTGCCAGCTGAGGGTCTTGTTAGGAAGTTATTGATTCATAAGGGCTCTAGCTTAATTCACTGATTACTCCACAGATGTGTCCACAATTTGATGCCATTATTGAGAGGTAAGTAAAGACAGGAAATGGGCCTATTTGAAGCGAGTGGATCACTGGGACATTACCTTGGGGACTACATCCTGTCCCTGGGCCCTTTGTCCCTTATTTGGGCTCTTTCCCTCTATTTGCTTCTCAGCTGCTATGATGTAAGTAGTCATGATGTTTCAGCCTCACTATAGGCCTAAAAGTAATTGAGTCAGTTGATCATGGAGTGAAACCTCTTTAAACATGAATCAAAATAAAATCTTTCCTCCTTTAAATTGTTTGTTTTGGATATTATGTCATAGTGAAACAAAGCTAACACAGACTTCCAGAGTCTCCTGTATACCAGTAATGTTAGCAGAAAGACACAGGAAATCCTGAGCCTCCTGCAGGCATAAACACACATAAAAAGCTAGTGAATCCAAAGTAATTGGTCACAATGAAAAGAATGTAGAGCACAGACTGACAGCCAGAGTGTGCTATCAGGACACTTCAGGAAAAGACAAAACAAGAACAATGGCCAGCACTCAAAGTTCCTTGGCGTAAGTTCCCTTAGCAGAGGTCACACTGGGGCAGAGATGGCTTTCAGACTAGATGCCTTTCCTGAATGGCAAGATGGCAGTGCAAGCTATTGGGAATTTGGACCACTCCATGTAGAAGAAGAAATCCAAAGGGGAAAAGGTGATTTCTGAGGGTGATGCATATAGACCTTAACATGTCCCAGTCCTGTATCATATGTCACAGTGTATTTATTACCTTGAATCAGCAAGTGTGGAAATAAAAATAAAGAAATGGGAAACACTAATCTTTAATTCTGAGCTTGCTATAGCCAGAGAATCAGCCACCATCACCTGCATTTTAGTAGCAATTCAAAGGCAGACATAGGAGGGAGAAAACTTTGTAGTGGAGAAAAAAGAAGGCTCCAGGTGAACCCCAGTGGAGGATACTAGCCTGGGGAATTGGAGGGAGTTAGTTGAAAGTAGAATATTCTATGTGATAGGTTAGAGGTACATATAGCATTTGGCTTTCTTTGGTTGGTCCTACGTTTGAAGACGAAATAAAATTAAAGAGGGAAGCAAAAATTAATTCAAGTTATTTCTGGGCTGTTACAGGAGTTATTGTTTAACTTCCTAGATTGTCAGTAGAGATAGCAATCTAACTTCTCATGAGCCTGATTTACAGTAGGGTGGCTTCTTCTCCCTTCCCTTCTGCCCTCTCCTTTCTCTCCTTCATCAGGCCCCGTTCCTATCTTGTTTTACCCTACTGCTTTGTTTTCTATCATTTCCCTTTTATTTTGCTCTTTAAATTACTTATGAATCTTTTCTGTTAGAGAAACCATGTGATATTTAATCTCCTGGGTCTAGTTTATTTCACTTAGTATTATGGTATCAAGATCCACTCATTTTCCCACAAATGACTCAAATTTATTTTTATGCATGGCTGAGTAGTACTCCATTGGGTATATATACTCTTTCTTTATGCATTCATGCCTCAAAAAACTAGAGTCATTTTTAACTAATCATTTCTAAATCCAATTAAAGTTCACTGGGCTACTCCTACATGAACCCTGCTCCAAGTTAGTTGCTTCTTAAGATCCTTCTCCTCCCAGGGATTTTGATTAATAGCATATGCTAATGATATTTTTGGTTTTCACAGTTTTTAGTGCTGTGTCACTAGGATGGGGCTGGATCCTGCTACCCAGCATTAACACAGAGGCAATGGCTTTAGAAAGACTGCTTAACTAACACTCACAATTGCATAGGTCAATTTCTTTAACAAGATCTTTATTTTATATACACTTAACATACATCTACACAAATGTACACACATAGTGTTTCTGCTTTTCTTACTGAACTTCACAGAATTTCATAGTAAGAATGGTTCCAGGGGAACAACATCGTAGGAATGAGCTCCTTGAATTGATTTTGTATTGAATGGAATAAGTTTTCAAATTTGATTAGATTAAAAGACATTAATGACTCTGTTTCCAGTGTTAACCCTTTAACCCACTTGGTTGAACCTGGAAAAGTTACGCAAGTTACACAGTACTTACAGGAGGGAAGGCTCAATGATAAAAGTACTTATTCTCCGAAACATGTTAATAAAAATAAAGAATGAAATAGGGTAGCTTGGTTAAGTGTGCTGCAAGACTTGGGGGATGAAAAGTTTAGAGCTTTAAATTCCCAGGATAAGGTCTGTGTAAGAAATAGGAAAAACTCCCATGATTGCCTTCACACACACACACATACACACACACATGCACAAAATTATTTTTTCTGTGACTATAGAACTAATTTTTCAAAACCAAATCCATGATCTAATATTACTGATGGCTGAGTTACAAGGAAAATTTGGGGTTATTGGCACACAGGTGACAGTTGAAAAGTACCCTGGGAGAATATGCTGAATATTATAAATAGAGGCATGAGAACAGAACCTCTAGAATTACAAATATTGAAGGGATGGATAATACAATGCACCCAGCAAAACACCTGAAAAATAATAGTTAAAGAGGTGGAAGGAAAACCAGAAGAAAATGAGGTCAATGAAATAAAAAGGGAAAGACAGTCTGCAGAAGTACTTAACAGCTACAGCAAAACTCCAGCCAGGTAAGCATTTGTACTTGGCAGTTTTGGAAGTCACAGGGCATAGGGACCACTTATGGAAGACCATTTCTAAAATGGAGACATTATTATTATTATTATTATTATTATTATTATTATTATTTTGGTCTTTTTCTTCATAGGATTTAGGTGAGATTGAATTAAGACATGTAAAACCTATCAAATTATGCATCCTGAGATACATATCATTTGACTCCACACCTACGTGCACTTTATACTTACTTAATTCCGTTAATACTGAATTTCCACTGCTTTCTTTTGGGTCTCTTGTACCACCTTAGCTTTTCTGATCTTGACTCTTCCAGGCACCAGCTAATTTACGTAATGTGTTACAGTTTTCTATCTAGATGTCAGCTCAAAACCCCATACACTATTACTCAGGACTTTGGAAATGTGATCGGATTTTGGGGCACTATAGCTGACTTGCTGCTAGGAAGCAGGGTTTGGTCTACAGAGACAGGTAACTGAAGCGTGACCAGGGAGGGAAAATCTCCCTCCCTAGCGCCTCTCTTCCTTTCCTGCTTCCTGACTAACATGAAGTAAGCAGTTCATCTTTGCTCTGGTCCTCCCACCATGAATTCCTGCCTTGGAGCCAGACAAATGTGGACTAAAAACTTAAGCTAAGATAAACCTCTTCACCTTTGTGTTGGGTATTGTGTCTCAGAGACCAAAATGTGACTACAACCATCTGTAACAGATTCTTCTAATACAAGAGGCTAGATTTGCATACTTTGGTAGGGGTGGAGGGCCACATGATGCTACTAACTTACGTGTGCTGTCAAGGAAAGGGAAGTCTTCATGTCAGGATATATGACAAGAACAACAACTTACTCACCAAATGAGAGCCATATGGTGATCTGTAAGAGCCTATCAAATTAACAAGTACTGCTCAGAAGGTTCATCTGCAACCACTGGAACACCAGTGGGATGCCAGGAAACTTCTGTTTACAGTAACCTTAATCCAGCAGTGGTTTAAAAAAGAAAAAGATGAGAAAAAGCAAAAGGAAACTAAAGTACATCCCTGACCTACTCACTTTTTCTGAGCTGTACAGTTAGTACGATAAATACAATTATTGTGGTATATTTTAATATTCCTGAACCTAACACTTCATGGGACTTGGGCAATATAAAGAATAGGCGTTTGTTGCTTCTTTTTAATCATGGCCTGGTGCGGCTGGGTAGTCAACTCCAGAATGCCTGCCATGCAGAGATTTTGAGCTGGGACTGGGTTGCGAGCTTTGAGAGCAAGCTCACTCTCCATCACTGTGCCATTATTACACCTGGCTTTGTTAAGGGAGCGAATGCTGATTTGCAAAGTTGTCAAGTACTTTAGGACATCTTAAGGAAATGGAACAAGCTAATTTTCAGAAAAGTTGTGCCTTTGAAGCAGTGTCAATTTATATTTAGGATTAGTTGATGAAATGAAGCAAATGTTTTAACAAAAAGTTATCAACATCAATAGCAGACAAGTAGCTTTCCAGTGACAGAGTGACGTGTCTTGCCATTTCAAAGCTTGTTTTGACCTCATGAAAAATGAAATCATAAACTAAAAATACTTAGACTAGATAATGTCTATTATCCACAGGGCTTACCCACAAAAGCTTTGGGTATCTTTTTAATTACATATTTTACAACACTACCTAGTATGGTTTGAATGTGGTTTGTCCTCAAGGGTTCAAGTGAGAGGCTCAGTCTTCAGCATAGAGATGTGAGGGTGGAACCTATAAAAGGTGGAGCCTAGTAATTATGGTTTTCATCCAATGTTTCCCTAAAGCCTCCTGTACTCACATGGTGCTTCTTAAAGGTGACTGAATCCTGGGGGTGCTATAGATGAATATATTAGGAGACCAGGGCCTGGTTAGAAGTCACTGGGGAAACCTGGAAGATACTATCATTCCTAATCCCAACCTGTTCCCTTTTCTGCTTCCTGACAGGAAAGATGTGAGAAGTTTTTTCTCTCCTATTCCTCTCTACCATACTGTTCTGCTTTGGAGCCAGTGAACTAAAAACATGAACCAAAGTAAACCTCTCTTCCTATACGTTTCTGTATGTCAGGTATTCTGTCATGAGAAAGTAACTAGGACACTAGTAAAACATCACTAGGGGCCCTGCCTTCAGAAGACTAAGATAGTTGCCCAGCAACCCTGAATTAGCTGTGTAGAATGTGTTCAGAAAGCTAGAGGCTGACCCTAAGCTATTTTCTAGTTTCCTGTCTTGAACTCCCACCATGCCATTCACCACACTTTCACCAGAGCCCAACACAAACAATGTTTGTTGCCCTTGAACCATTGGAATTGGAGCTAAGTACAAAAACCTAAATAAATGTTTCCAAATAAATTTTCACAGCTTCAGATATTTTTTAATAGTAAGAAGAAACTAATAATACATTTCTCCATTTTCTTTTGTACTTCTTTCCCTATCTTCTTCACTTTAAAAAGTTGGATAAAGAAGTCAATAGTTTTGCTGTTACATTCATTTTCAAACAGGTAACTTCCGTGTACACAATGAGATAAAGAAGCTCATATTAGGAGTTCAATAGCAGATACTCTATATTCAGAGACAAAAAGGGGAACAGAGAATACCAAAGCCTGGTGGGAGCAAGGGGAGAATGGGTAGTCATTTTTTAATGGGTATAATTTCTGTGTTCTGGAAGTGGCTAAGTGATTAGGATTACACACCATTGTGAACATACTTAATATCAACGAACTGTATATGTCAACATGATTAAAACATTAACTTTTACCATAATAGAAAAAAAAAAAAGAAGATGCAACACACTTTTTCAGACATCAGCAATTTATTCAGAGAATTCAAATTTCATTTGGCAAAGTATATCCAGGGGCAGAGTTTGGGATAATTATGTCCTTAGAAGCAATCACACTTTCTAGTTTATTGGTTATAGCATAGTATCTGAAGGAAAAGCAAAACTTTTTAAAAATACTTGTGAGGGGGATGATAATCATAAATATTTGCAAAAGAATCAACCAGGTCATAACGAACGAAGTGTGAAACATGGCAACACTAAGTAGTAACCTTTAGGTCAATTTAGTTCTACACTAACCACCTAATTTGTGCAAGACACTGGGTTAGGTGTCGGGATTGAAGTGAAAGCATAAAAATCATCAAGGTGCAATCTCCCTACTTAAGTTTACAATCCAGTAACAATACATATTAAAATGGTGCTACTAAGTGAAGAAAAATAAAGGGACTACAGCCAAGGAGAGGAAGTGCTTACTTCCCAGGAAAAGGTGGACTCAGAGCCCTCTAAAGCAGGTCACAGTATAAGAAAAGTGGTGGCAAACCATATGTCACAAAGGGAAACAGTATAGCTCCTCCATGGCTTTAAAAGTGTGAAAGGGGACAGCGTACTCACAGGTAAAGTTTTTAAAATTTCTCTCATTTTTGTTGATTCAATTTAAGAAATGACGAAGTGAGGATGACAAAACACAAAGCTAAAGAGACAGCGACAGACAGACAGGAAACATATTTTCAGTATAAATCCAATCCCTGTGTATACACATGTACTACAGCTGTTCAAGTTAACATTGTCAAAGGGCTCATTAACATGGATTCTTTTGTTAGACTAAAAAAACTACTAGCTACTGCTAGGAGAGGAAATGTATAAATTAAAAGTCCATAAATGTTCTTAGCACTACATGAACAATCAAGAAGCCCAGATGAGATCATTTGAGGAGACAAAATCTTTTTGTAAGTGAACTGATCTCAATAACTCACTATGCTTCTTTTCCTATTTAAAAAAATACAGAAAGAGTAAATCATTCCTGAATAAAAATTTGTGTATTACACTTCAAAAACAACTGTAATGAAACATACTACTAATCAAATATCAGTTTATGCTTCTGTAGTTTACACAAATTACATTTATCTGTAATAATACTTGAGGGAACTCTTA
This sequence comes from Dasyprocta punctata, assembly GCA_004363535.1. NCBI lineage: Eukaryota > Metazoa > Chordata > Mammalia > Rodentia > Dasyproctidae > Dasyprocta > Dasyprocta punctata. The sequence goes on from RJWM01006446.1 coordinate 64,002, forward strand.
CAAACACAATATTTAACAGTATCCTTTAATATTGTTCATTATCCTTCTTAAAAGTGTGGCTTATATTATCTCAAAGTAAAACAACTAAGTCACTTTTTCCACAAAATTAATTCACCATTAATCAACTTAACTTTTTAAAAAAGAACTTTACCAATGGTAAATTGGAATGCACATACCAGCCAGGCTTTGATGAAGTGAAAATAAATTACATAACCAGCACCTCATAAAACCAAGAATCCTTCTAAATATAGAATTTGATTCTTCTCCTCTCAATAGTAGCTGGTAAGAATTATAATCTCTCTTCTTTAGGAACAGTTACATCATACAACACACTGCATTATTTAACATTAATAAACAATTGACATGCTATCATGAATAAAGAGCTATTTGTTTAATCAAAATGACTCTAGGGACTAAAACAGATATATTAGCACACTGAAATGGTTTACTTAAAAATAAAATTCATAAAAATGTTACCTATCCTAGTCTTACATTAATTTAAAAATCAAAAGATGAAATATCATTTCAGACCTATATACACCAAGATGTCAATTCTTATAAAAATGTACTTTAGTTGTAAATGCTAGATTACGCAAAAATAATTTCATATCAATTTTAATGAAGTTTCCTCAACTTTAATATTAAAAACACAGAACTTAAATTTTAATGGCCAAAGTTCCTATTTTTCCCCTCTCTATTAAAAAAAGGTTTTGTTTTCCCTTATTAACATACAATGCCCTATTAATAAGGCACAACTTTTTTTAGAATAAAAATTGAACCATAGACTAGGTTTATTTTACACAATAGTTACAAGACAGACTTTCTGTAGGCATTTAATACAACTTAAATTCCACCAAGATCTAAAATGAAAAATTGCTGTTCCTATCTAGAAGCAACTATCACATAGACTCGACAGGTAGTTGCAGCTAAAATCATCAAAACATTTCTGCTTGAACCTGTCAAACTGTCTCAGGAAGACCACCATTAATGTGGTGGTCTAGAGAGGAAAGCTGAATATTTTGTTTTCTAACAGTAGCACACCATCTTCTCTACTTACGCTTGGGTCATTAGAGGCAGCTGTCACCTTTCACAGTCCAAGTGAAATCTAAATCTGATTTTAGCCTTTGAGAAAGGGGCAGAGCTGCTGATCCTAGGGGTCAGGCCAGATGCTTGTTTTGAATCCTCCTTCAGCTAACCTTTCCTTGATCCCCCTCAATCACCCTTCCTAGCCTCTTCTCAGCCATAGCCCCTGGACTAACCCTGCTGACATTATTTGCAAAATACTCAAAGGGAGCACCCAACAAATAGATATAGTTTGCACAACTGTGCTTAAAACATAAAACAAAATGCTTTTGTTATTTCATAATACATCACGATCAACAGATCTGTATATTACTGATTTAAAATCAAGAAAGAAACACTAAACTGGTGGTGATGGTAGCAGGGTCAACCACTTCAAAGACAAACTATGAACATGTTGTAGGCCCTTTGTAAACTCAACTGATATGGGGACTAAAGGGAGGAAAACCAACAGAAAAAAAGTTTCCTCAAACAGGCTTATCTATCCAACTGCTTCATATTCTCTACACTTACATCCTTGAAAGATGGGCAGGAAAAAATTCTTTGTGTAAAGATTTTGGTATTGGATTAGACTTGACAACATAAGAATTTGTGACTTTAAAGGTGATTTTCCTTTACTTTCTATGGAGTCTTTGGAAAAAGTCGTTAATTCGGCTTCCATCAGGATTGATCTCACTCTTTGGGAATTTGACCACAGCTTCAGCTGTACCACAGGATTTCAACAGCCAATCTTGAGAGAAAATGATTACATACAAGAATTTAGGGGTGAATGGTTGTTTGTGTACGTGTGTGTGGGGGGAAAACTGGTTATGAAGGAGCCAAAATAGGCAAGACAGGAGGCAATGCAGAGATGAAGAAAGAAAAAGGAGAGGATGGCTGATGGAGGCTGAGGTTATTGATATCACTGCTTCCATTATGACGTATAAAACTTGTTTTATGTGAAAAATATCCTCTGAATAAAGCCAAAGATAAAAGACCAGGAATTTGGGGAGGTGGGAATTATTAAAAGCAAACTGTACATGTTCTTCTATGTTTTAGAAACAACTATGTAATTCTAGGAGATAGCAAATGCCTCACTTATCAAGGTGTTTTACTAATGTTGTGGCACAATCATGTCTTATATAAATAAATATAAATACTGTTCCTTGTAATGTATAATGGCTCTTAGAAATAAAATTTTAAAAATGAACTTTCTATAAAATTACTTACAAATAATTAGTAACTAGACTATACCCCCCAAATTATAAAAATAATGTATTCAACTCTCAGCCAGTATCTTGATTTTTGCATAAAATACATATCCTTCACATCCTCAGTTACGAAAACTAATGATATTACCTCTTCAGAGGTCACAGCTAGCTGATCTGAGATAAAAAATAATACTTTCTTAAAAATGAAATTAAAGCAATCATGCTTGCTAATACCAAAGTGTTGTTTCCATTAAATCATAAAATTTCCTATTTTATTTTATTTATTTTTGGTACCAGGGATCAAACCCATAACCTCGCACCTGCCAGGTAGGTGCTTATGCCACAGAGCTAAATCCCCTAAAACTTCCTCATATTTTAAAATTCTAATAAATTCCACTTCTTACTTGCCAGTTCCATTTCCCTTTGTCAACTAAAACAAATGTTTATACTATGGGATTCTGGTAACAGTATATGCCTTTGTCTTCTTTTCTGAGAAAAAGGATTCTGAAGTAAAACAATGAGGTCTCTGATACTCTTTTCAAAATTCCCAAGTTCTTTTTTAAATATTAGGTGTGGCAACTACTAGAACTTTAAATGAAACGCCACTGAATAAAAGCCTACTCAAGGCATTTGTGTAAGCAGGTGCTAGAAACTGAATGGAAACATTTGGGCATACTAGATTCAATTCACAAATGAGGAGTTAAAGGGCCCTTAGAAACTGTAACATGCAAACCTAAAGTATGCATTTCTAACAGGCTAGTTTGTACATTTTTTGTTCAATTTTACCTCAAAGATAGAAAATAAACAGCTGTTTTAGGGATAAAAATTTTTTTAAAACAAAAAGAAATCATGAGAAACTCCTCTATCGCTGTTAGAGAATACAAAGGCATTAAAGCCACATGAAATAAGAGTACTATTTGTTTACATGAAGTTCTAGATATCATACTGAGAAATACCACAGGTTCCAATAAAAGCCAATAAGAAGGCTGTAGTTACGGCAACACAATGAATACATCACAACTTTTTCCAATCATTTTCTGCTGACTAATTTACAGAAAGAAATTCCACCAAAAAGTAACTCTGGGACTGTGGCTATACTTTAGCAGTAGAGCACTTGCCTAACAACATTGATTCCTTGGGTTCTATCCCCAGCACATTAAAAAAAAAAAGAGAAAAACTTTACTTTTTATTATTATAAACTGATGGGAAACTACAGAATATCTGTAGTCACTACTTTGAATTTGTTTAGGTTAGGTATAATCATGAATAGTAAAAGCAACCATGGCAAAAGCAATCATACTCATTCCTGATATTGAGAGAACCTCTATATACAAAATTGGCAAATCTTTTAAAACTTAGTAAAACAAAGTTCCTGAAAATAATAAAAACTAATTCACACCACGTTATTTCAAGTAATTTTCAATTACAATAGAGTCATTTCTAGTCTTATAGTGCCTTACAGCATATTATATCCGTAATAAGAAAAAGTACCAAAACCCTAAGTGCTAACCCAGAAATCTAAAACCAAATCACATGAGTTAAAGATTAAATGCTGGCCAGGAGGGAAAGGATGGAACCATGCATCTTTCACAAGTAAAATGAAAATCAACAGCACGATGACAAAAATGTAGAACCTATGAGTACACACGCTTTTTTTTTCTTTAATAAAAACAAAACACAACACACCAGGAAAATTACAAATACAATGAAAACTATCAATTCTCTGTATTTCCTACTAGCTGGTACATGTTATTAAAATTTCAAAAAAAAAATCAATTTAAACTTTTTCTAGTTTAAGCCATACAAATATTCAGTAACATGAACACAGCATTTGTTGCATATAAATGAATGTGTGGCTTCTTGTGCTTTCTATCTGAATTAGGAGTAAAAATCCCCAATTACTTTATTTTCAATGAGATATAATTGTAAAATTAAATATCTACACAAAAATCAATCCTCCTTTCAACTCAGTTCTATATGAAAATACTAACAAATAGTGAAGATTCATGATGTGTGAAAATGGTGACTCATAACAGTGTAGACTCAGCTATAGATTTTAATTCACAAATATATATATGCGCCTCATGTATGACAACTGTACGAAAATAGTCTCAAAAATAAAGACAATACTTGAGACATGAAGCAACCCATTTTCCCTGATCTTGCATCCTATCAGAGGGAAAATAAAGTCTCTGATGCTTCATAAATACTTTAAAAAGTTTGAGATGGCCTTGACCATGCATAGTCTCCACCAATCCTTTGACGCTTCCAGCATTTCAGGCTAACTATTTCAGGTCTGGAAGTTGCACCCTGTAATCAGTTATGCTTATTTATGTCCTGTCTTGTCTAGATCTGGGAGTTTTCTGATCAAAGCCTGGTGATTCATTTTGATACTAGCAAGGAGTCCACCTTCAATGCCGTCTGATCCAGTGTAACTGATTTCTTCACCACTCAAAGTGGTCATATGTCCCCCAAGGGCTTTTAAGATGGCATTTCCAGCACATATATCCCACTTTTTAATGTACGTCACATGGATATATAGATCAGCTTTTTCTTGGCTCTTATCAAGCACATCTAAGAGTGCTAAAACTTTATAACCTGAAATATAAACACAGAATTTAGATTACTGCTCAAAGGATTTTGAGAGAGCAGGGTAAATTTTTTATTAAATACATGGTTGAAAAGGACAGGACAGGATGTTCAGGAGCTCACTGTACTGTGTTTGTAAAATATACTGGAAGTCTAAAATTGTTTTCAAATATGTTTAGACATAAAACACAAACATTAAACTCAATGGAGTAAAAATAAGTATAATCAGACATATGACTATTAATTTTTAAAACCTTCATTTTGGTTTTCATGGAGTGACATGTTCAGTATGTGCCATTAGCTGTGGAATGACATACTGTACCAAAGCTAAACACCTGTATGTTTCACTTAAACATTGGGGAAGGCCTCATTTAAAAAAGAAAAACTAATGCTACTACCTTAAATCCTTTTTGTAAAAAGAATTTAAGGAATAAAAAATATAAAACAGATACAGACTGGATATAGAAACTTGTTTAACTCATCTCTACTGGGTATTTTGAACATCATCTTTCCTAACTAACCTAAAAGAACCCGTAAGTAAACGTTAAGAAGGCAAATTAAAATTATTATAAGCTTAAAAGTAAGCTTACTTCTTCCTCTACTACTGTATTGGAAAGATATTCCAATATGAAGGTTTTGTGATCATAATTTGCTATTTACCTAAATTAAAATGTCTGATACATTAAACACAACTCATGACAGTAGTCATCAAATGGTCCCTCAAGCCAAATAGAGATCATGTTCTGTTTTTGTAATGTCTCAAAACGAGAATATTTAGAAGATCTTTTAAAAAGGTGATTTAAAAATCAAAGAGCAGTATGCAACAAAGACTGTGAATGGCTCCCAAGGTCTGAAATATTTATTATCTGACCTTTTCCAGAAAAAGTGGGCCAATCTTTGATCTACAATCAGGTGATAAAATAGTAAGCTGGGTGAGTTCCTGACTTTATTGTTTATCTCAATTTTACAAGGTAATACCCAAGATGATTACTGGCTTCCTTCTGCTATAGGAAACATCTTATATGCTTGACTTTTCACACTGTACCTCATAAACTAAGGGACAATTATTTTGAAGTCAGAACATACAAAAGGCAACCACTGATGGTACATGACTGATAGAAAGATGCCTCTGTAGTATTTGAGAAAGAGAAGTCACTGTTGTGAGACTGGCACAGCCAATGCCACTGAAATCCCACCCTAGCAATTATCAAGGAGGAGACTGAATCTGGCTTGAAAACACACTGTTCTTTTTCACTTTTTTGGCAAGCATGGGACAAACATACCAGTCTCCTGACATAGGTTGCCTATGGTGGAAACACACGCTAGAATCACCAGTGAGAGAAAACATACCAGCACCACCAGCCGGGATGATTGTAGTCTGGTTTCCAAAGGTCTGGAGAGCAACCTGTTTGACCATCCCTGAATGGGAGCGAGATACAATGATCCTAGGAGTCTTCTCATTGTAAGAAGAGCGGGGTTTCACATTCGAACCACCTTCGACCATTGCCCAAGCTGAAAAGCAAATGTACATTAATAGCACTGAAGCTTTAAAAAAAAGTTACACTCTTCAGAACTCAAAGTACCAAGTGACAGAAGAAAATATACTCCTCTAAAGATTATCTGTATTTTTTCCCAAAGGACAATGCTTTTTTTCTTCCTGCAAATCTAACATTTTTTTAAAACAGTAAAATAGATAACTCATTAAGACAAAGCTGAGAAAAGGTCATGAGATCCTGTAGTCATAGAGAAGCTATTAAGCATCTGATTTACAAACTCTCATGCTTCAGTTTTCCTGCAGTCCTGGCTGAGCCTTTAGTGGGACTGCACTGAAATCTGATTTGTCTCTGCATCTACCATGCTTTCGTCCCTCCTTTGACAAATCTGATCCAACACACTCTCCAACTAACATCCTGAATATTAATCTCTCAAAGTTTCACTCTTGGAGGACCCAATCTGTGAAATAATCTTAACATGTATGGGTAACTAAAATTTTAAAGTTGATTTTTCTCCTATATCCACTTTACTTCTGATAATACTCATGGTTTCATTTATTTGAATATTGGCTCAATTTCCTAAGTAACTTTAGAAATAGAAAATAGAAAGGTAAATGAGTTAGCATTACATTCTGTTTGATCAAGGAGTATAAAAAGAAAAAGCCTTAGATTTCAAAATGAACAGAATTTTAAAGGGGAAAAGAAGATCCCAGGGACGGCTCGAGATGTTATTCTTGGTTTGTAAGAGTTCTTCACTGCTTATCAAACTACTCAAGATAACAAACTTACTTAATTTTATACCAATTAGACTGTTGATACAGCACTCACTATGGCATAAACATAGTCCACCATGGCTACCAATGAAATCTTTAAAACTGTTCCATAAAACGTCCCTGAAATAAAAAAAGACCTAATTCGTGTACTAACAGGCATTTTGAATACCTGGAAATCTGCCTAAAATATCAACTTTGAAACATAATAGTTATATTATTAAATATAAAGTTCTTTTCCCAGCTAAAAAGTCATAAAAGAAAGAAAATCAGCACAGTATCACCTTTTTCACCAACAATATTCAACACAAACAGATATACTTCCTGGTTCAACAGTTTTTACAAATTAATAAAAGGGATATAGTGTCCTACAAAAACCCAGGTCCACTTGGAACTTTCAGAATATAACTTTATTTGGAATCAGAGTCTCTGCAGATATAATTAGTTGAGATCATATAGGATTCAGGTAGGGGCCCTAAATCTAATGACTGAAGTTCTCACATGAAGAGAGGAGACAGATAGAAGAGACCACTGTGTAAAGACAGAGGACTGGAGTACTGGAGTGACTGCATCTACAAACCAAGGAATGCAAAGAATTTCTGGAGAAAGAAAGGAAAGATTTTAGCCATATCCTGCAGAAAGCACAGTCCTATTAACTCCTTGTTATCACACTTTTGGTCTCTTGAACTGCAACAGAGTGAAGTCTGTTATTTTAAGCCACCTAGTTTGTGGTAACTTGTTATGACAGTCCTAAGACACTAATGCAGGACAGAACAAAGTTTTCATAACTAGTCAAATAGTCTTTCAAATACCAATGCTACAGAAAAAGTTTAACATGTACTCAAGTAATATTAAGCCTATTAACTAGAAGGAATCTATTAGAGAACAGGTTTTACCTAATCAAGGGACGACTGGGGAACCTTTAGCAAAAGCACTGCTGGCTAACACTGAATAAATATAACAACAGATCGGAAAGGACAGCAGAGATGGGAATAACATGGGAGAATAAAGGTGTGTAAATGATACTGCATAGCTGATTGCTGAGACTCAAAGAATAACATGTAAGTCTGAATAGCAGAGCTATTCAGATCAAAAGAATGATATGGATAAGTAAAATGGGGCAGTTGTCAAGTGCAAAGCTGAAATAAGCTGAACTGTTTTTAGCAGAGAACTAGCAGAAATGTCTAGAACTACATAATACGATATACAGAAAAAAGAATACTAGGTAATTAGTAAAAGTGAGCAATCAAAAAAAGGACACATTTAACTTAAAAGTAACAACTGTAGTTTCTGAACCACACTTAACATATAATTCCATGTTATCTAATTTTTTTTAAAAAAGAAAGCCTGTTCCTCCCCACCACTAAAATTTCTTTTCGTATTTGGAGGTAGTCTGCATTAGCTGCTTACTCTGAAAACTAATACATTAAAGAAAAAGTTGTTTAATTTATCCTGCATTTCTAAAAGAAAATACATTTCACAATAAGCCTAGCTGATGAAGAAAGTTCACCATATGTAGAAAATATAAGAGATTTAGAAAATCTCATTTTGCAATATCATTCACAGATGTTAAAACTATTATGAAGAAAAAACAGATCTCAACTGATAGCAAAATCTCTCTCCAGGTTATCTGCTGATAGTAAGAAAATAAAAATAATTTTATAATTTGGAGATCCAGCCACGATCATTTTAACCATCTGAACATCATTAACAGTGAGAAAGAGATACTGTCATATTAAATGATATAAAAGTAAGTTAAATGACACCCTTAGGAAGCAATGAGATAAATCCCAAAGAGAGGACATTTTACAGAAGAAATGAGCTGGTCTCAAGTCAATGTTATAAAGGGTAAAGAGGAATGGAAGCTGTTCTAGTTTAAGAAAATTAAACATAGCACCTTAAACAAGTATCATTGACTAGATCTTGGTTTCAGGTCATTAGCCATTGGTAATCCACTTTAAAAACAAACGAGGAAATCTGACTATTGGATATCAATTAGGGAATCATTGCTGATTTTATTATTTAATAGTACTGTTCTTCTGTAGAAAATGTCCTTACAGACGCATACTGAAATATATAGGGTCAAAATGTTATGATCCTTAAACTTTTCCTTAATGTAACCAGGCAAAACAAAAAACAAAAAAATCCAGCAACATAGTAACTGCTAAATCTAGGTGGAGTAAATGAATATTCATACAATGTTGTTTGAAATTATTCGTAATAAAAGTAAAAACAAAACAGAAATGATGACATAAAAAGCAAAAATCCTCCACAAAAATGTCAGAAAGTTTTTCTTCTTAGTGAACTTACAATGCTGCATCTCTAGAGGTCAGTATTGTGTAAGTGAATTAAAATAGTGTAACTGAGTAGATATCAGAATAGTTTTGAAGAATTACCAATTCAGGATTAAAACAATACAGTTATATGGATTATTTGTTACAATTATATGGACACATTTAAAAAAGTACAGTCAGTCCTTAAATATAAACGACTAATGGTGAGGAGGTAATGGTGATAAAATAACACAGACAGACTGTGTTTAATTCACAGTGCTACCTTGGATCATGAACTTAAAGCTTTCCACAATTCTGGCCACAGAATTCATTCCACAACTCTGGCTGCCGCCAGCATCATGGAACCGAGGTACCACTGTATTGGTGAGACAGGCTAAAAAGACTGAGTGGGAAATAAAAACGGGTTGATACTTTCCTATATAGAAATCCAACGTAACTTATTTTTAACAGCTACAAGTTTCCATTGAATGAATATATTATACTTACACGTTTATGTGTTACTTCATTAAAATACATTCAACTATGTCTTACTACAGAAAACTCAAGGAATTAGTTATAGTCTGACAGGAATTCTGATAAGCTGCTCTCCCATCTGTGTTGTAATGGGAACAATAATACCCAGTTCTATTTATAGTTAAATATAGCTAAATTCTGGTAGACATACAATAATTTACAATTGGTACTCTGCCAACATCAATACACAGTCCGGATCTGAAAATAACATTCCAAAAGGCAGGCATAAGGCAAGCAAACCCTCCATGCAGAAATGAAAGGTCAACCACACTTTGGGACATTCTGATTCTTTCAATGTGTTTGCTAACTGGCTGGTACTTTTATATTCCAGTACACTGCAAGCAGTAAACTGCATCACAGAAGTCTGAGACATTTCATTGCTAACTGTTATGGCTTTTATCTAGATGTCCCCTCAAAGTCTCATGTGGTCATAAGTGGGGCTTTTTGGAGGTGGTTGGATCTAGGGTGTATAAATTTACATTAAGGGTGTGACACTGGAATTAAGGATGTGTTGTAATGTATTAGTCCACCAATTGGTTTATCATACTTCTGGGTATGGGTGATGGAAAGCTCCAGCCTGGGTATGGGGGAAAAGGAGGCTTGTTGCTGCTTCCTGCCTGTCCTGCCGTGGACTGTTTCTCTTCTGTAACCAATTATGGACTGAAACCTCTAGATTGTAAATTAAACTCTTCCTCCTTTAACTTGCGGGTGTCTGGTATTTTGTCTCAGCAAGAAGAAAAGTAACTGAGATGCTAATTTAAAAAGACACGTTGGAAACAAATTGTTCTTGAGCATTTAGCTTCCTTATTTTAAGGTGGGTAAGCTTATGAGGGAGGGGGATGCACATTATTAAAGTATAAGTGTTTTTTGAAATGGCTATTTTATTATCCCTATTCTTTTTCCTAAAGAAGAGATGTGGAAATTAAGGCCCAAAGGATGTGCATATATTTGGCTATCTAGTATCAACTGCCTCTCATTTCTTTTATTGAAATTCTATTCTCTCTTGAGTAGCAGATTCTATTTACAGCTTAAGGTGCTATGTGACTGTCAGTCAATGTGCCTTAAATGTGGAGATTCAATGATTAAGGCTTAGAGTTTCAAGTTATGTTTTCCTGATATAAAAAATTCTGGGGCATATCCTTTGTGCTTCTTTTTTTCCCTCTTCGTCTTGCCTAAAAAGTAAATCATGGCAAAGAGGAGGACTCATCTTTATGAGCATGCAAAAAGCTACCTTCTAATGGAAAAAAGAAAAAGGTGTCAGGTTCTTGATGTCCCTGAATCATTTTTTGGCCATTCTATTGGGTAAGAAAAGAGAAGCACCTTAATTGAACCACAGTAATCAGATTTACTTTCTGTAAGTTAAAAGCAATTCAGACTGATACGGACAGAGGTAATGAGGGGCAGCGTCAAAAAACAAGAAGGTTTCAAAGTGTAAAACTTTGAATTTAACCTTTATATGCCTGTTTCTTAAATATAAAGTCACTATAATTCTTATTTTATATCCTTTCAGAGTTATTTTAAGAATACAAAAATTGCAATGTACTTTAGAAATTGAAAATACTAAATAATTGCAAGATACTAGTAAGGAGTGCTTAGCCCTTATAGGAGCTATATGGTTTTCATGATAGCAGATGCTAAGCCCATTTTCTCATCTACAACAAGAGATAACACCAAAGGATTTCCATGCCATGCATTTATCAAAAGGTTCAAGTGAAATAACATTACATATACTGAAAATTGTTAAACACTATACAAATCTTTAGAATTGCAGCATTACTATTATAGAAGTGTGATATACTAATTTGCATAAAATTCCTGGGGCTGAATCTGCCACTAATTTAGTGGGATGACCTGCAGGAATGTACTGAATTTCTGAATCTTACTTTCTCATTTTCAAGTGGGAATACTAATTTAAGTAATGATATCCCTCTCTTTTGTTTTACACTAAGTGCAGAGTACTGAGAAGTTCAATTTCAGTATCTACTTTCCCCACTTTCTATGAGTGAGAGAATCCTTGAACTTTTGTTTGATGACCATTGAAAATAAATACCACACTTCACGGCCTTTCTTGTGAGTGGGTTTTAGCTATGTTTTGATCAATGAAACAGGAGCAACATGAGTAGGATGTGGGAAACAAAGCATGAAACACACAGGTCAAAACCTTAGTGGGAAACAATCTCTATTTTTCTCTCCACCGGTGGCATATAGAAGAGTGAGCCATGCTTAATCATGCCCAGAAGGGCAGTGTTAGGGGAGCAAAGCAGGCCTACATGGCTGGTATCAAGGAGGTACCATGGTACCCCTGGACTGCTTACACATCAGCTATAAGAGAAGAAAAAATAAACTATTTTGTTGAATCTCCTATATTGTAGTGTATCCTGCAGCAACCTCAATTAACAGCCTAGTTTGTATCTATGTAATTCAGTAAGGATTAAAAGAAATATGCAAAATAATCCATAAACTATAAAGCAATTAAATAACTAATCTTAAATCCCAACATCATACCAATGGCATAAATCTTTCACAGCAGTCAAGCTGTCAACTGTAAGCATTCAAATTGATATTATTTTGAAACACAGAATCAACAGTGAATATGTTTAGCCTATCTCAGATCAGCTAGAATTTGGGAACCAAGGTATGATTATTTGAAAAAGCAAATAAATAACTTTGAAAAAATTAACTTGCCTCTATTTCTTCACAACCAACAGTCTTTTATTCTTTCTTTTCTTTCTTTGGCAGTACTGAGGAATGAATTCAAGGTCTTCACAATGAGCTAAGCCCCCAGACCTTTTCTTATATTTAAATTTTTTTTTTTTTTTTTTTTTTTTTTTTTTACTTTGAGACAAGGTCTCCCTAAATTGCCCAGGTTAGGCTTCAACTTGTTACCTCAGTCTCCCAGAGTGCTGTGAGTTGGGATTACAGGCCTGTAGCCCCAAGACAATCTTTTTGTGTGGTCAGTTATACCTCGAGATACAATGGGGATGGCTAATAACAGTTCTATAGAATGCCCTGTGAATTAGTTCCTTAAGACCACTGTAACAAATCTAACACAAACTCAATGGCTTAGAAGGAAAGAAATGTATCTTACTTGTTAAGGCCAGAAGGTTAAAAACAAGGTATGGCAGTGTCTTCCTCCTGGAAAAGAGGTTCTAGGTAGAATCTATTCCATACCTCTCTCCTCATTTTTGCTGGCTGCAAGTAATCTTGACTTATTCAAGGTCACTCCAGTCTCTGCCTCTAGCGTCACACTGTCTTACCCCATGCGTGTTTGTATCTTTTCTATTTCTTATAAGGACCCTCTCCATTGGGTTAAGGTCCCACCAAGCATGATCTCATCGTGGCCTACCTGGCTTAACTTTCTGGAGTTTTAGTTTTGGTTTGCTTTTTCACAGTGTTGGAGATCAAATCCTGCATACAGTAGAGAAGCCTTCTACCAGAGTTATATCCTCGGTCTCCTGACAATTATAGACTGGATTGTATCTCTCCAACTATGAAAAATCTTAATCCCTAGCACTATAGTATTTGATATTATTTGGAAGCAGGGTCAATGTAGATGTAATTAGTTTAGATAAGATCATATTGGTATAGAGTGGGCCCCTAATCCAATATATTTGGTGTGCTTATAAGAAAAAAGAGAAGAGATACAGGGACAAGAACACACAGGGAAAATGCCAGGTGAATATGAAGGCAGAGACTGGTATGTTTACAAATCAAAAAACATCATGGACTGCTGGTAAAACGACAGAGAAAAACATGGAACAATTGTCCCTTACAGATTTCTGGTCAAGCATGGCTCTACCAACAGCTTTATTTTGGCTCTCTAGGCCTCAGAACTGAAAGAGAAACTATATTATTGTTTAAGATACAGAGTTTGTGATTTTTAATAATAACAGTCATAGTAAACAAATATAGGGGTTATTATGCTTTAGATATAAAAAGTCCCCCAACAGTCTCATGTGTTCAGATATGGGCCTTGCAGAAAGTACCTGGATCACAGGGATGTTATACTCATCAGTGGATTAATCTATTGATGAATTCATTGCTGAATGCACTCTTTGTAGGTGTGGACTACTTGGAGTGGGTAGGTCACTGGGGACATAACTTGAAAGGGTGTATTCTTGTTCTGGGTCCTTCTTTTTTCTTTGCTTCCTGGCTGCCATGGTTGAGCAGTTTTCCTTTGTCATGCCAATTCTACCTTGGAGCCAGGCAACCATGGACTGAACACTTGAAAACTGCAAGCCAAAATCAACCTCTACTCCTCTAAATTGTAGGTGTTGGGTATTTTGCCCTTGTAACAGGAAAGAGACTAATACAGGGCAGATATGAATTTGAGGAGGACATATAGTAATCTACTATACCTAGTGATTAGGGCTGTTTTCAATACTAGCAGAGTGTATATTGTTACTATCAAGAACTTTGTTGTCATTAAGAATGGAGCCAAAGGGTCATAATTTCTATCCTGTGTGTTGACAGAGTTACCAAGGAAAAGGTATAAATCTCTTCAGGCTGTCAGCAATGCTGCTTAAACTATTCCCCTCCCTCTTCTACCATGATGACTTGTCTTGATAAACCTGTAATCATAGTTTATACTGTTACTGCTACCTGGATCAACATAGCCTCTCTAATTAACTGCAGTGTAATATCTATCAAAATACTAAATCCACCAGCACTGGCTCCTTAAGGATATAGTTCCTAAACTGATCTGAAGCTCTCTGGTTGGCCTTCATATTCTTTCACTCCCAACAAGGACATCATTGATTTGCCCCGCCATTCATAGAAAGCTAAAACACATGACTGTATCACAATGGCAGGCAAACAAATATCTGAAAGATATTCAGGACTATCTAAAGATTAACCTATCTCCTCAGACTTTCACAGTGACCCTCTTCATCATTTTTGATACCAAGGAGGCTCTGGCCTTAAGCACCACAGTATCAAGATTGTAGGATAACAACAGATTTGGCTAGAACAACTAAACAGAACTCACATACCAACAACAGCATGAGAAAAAAAAAAAATATACCACAGCTGCTGGGGAAAGTCTGTGCCCAACAGTGTCCACAACACACCGAGAATCTCATTTCTATTCAACAGTGTCCATCACCTAAGGATGGCTTCAGAAAGCCATGTTTCATTATATATTACCATTAACAACCATAAAATCCTAAGTGTATCCAGTGAAGGGTTATCATATGCCCAGGGCAAAGGACAGACTTCAGTAATACTGAGCTATACGCGAGATTCCAACATAAAGGGAAGTATCATAAACAAACAGTTCCATAATATTAATGCTTGGAAGTTCTCATGTGTCATACCTGTATATTCAGAAAATGGCTTATGTATAACTCCGAGCACAGGTTTACCATTTACAGCCACACATACCATCGTTGTAACATACTGTCGAAGATCCTCTATGAGAAGAAAAAACAAACAAACAACATATACAACTGTCAAGCACTGTGCATATATCTGGGATACAAGATTTCATTAAGATTTTATGCATAAAAAAGTGTTTCGAAGACAATAATCTCTTTAAACAAAGTCTAAGGATGAAGGCCAGATGCAGGGGGTAAAGAGTTCTGGTTCTAGAAGCAGATTACCTGGGTTATCTTCTAAGCCCACCACTTTATTATCAGCATGTCTTTGGAAAAATTACTTAAATTCAGTTTCCCCATCTGTATAATACAGATAATAATTATCCATCTTTAGATACAAATTTTTAATTTTAGGATTAAATTTAAAAATCAACTTAGTTGGTTAAAACAGTTCTCATACAAGAAATGTGTTTACTAAATATTATCATGTTTTCAGGCCATTTCAGATTAGGAAACTTATATACTCTCCACCATTCTGTATTTCAATTACCTATTCATACAAAGTACAGTCTTATAATTTCAGTTAATATCAGATATGCTCAACTACTGTCTTCACCCTGTTCTCCAACTAGTTATCTACTGAATATCTATTATGGCTCAAGTTCAGTTCATAAGCATTAGAATATAAATGATAAAGTAGAGGCTCCCACATTCAAGAAACGTACCACTGGTGAGAAAAAGATAAACAACTTTAACATATATAACAACAGAGAAAGCAGGCATTAGGCCATCTCCAGAAAAAAACAATGCCTGAGAAAGGATACTAAGAAATAAACCCAGAGATAGAAATAAGTAAAAGGAATGGGCATTGTCAGAAGGGCAATAATTTTGTTTTGCTACTTACATGGTTTCTGAGTAACTAGCATAGATAGATAGATATAAATTCCCAATACCCCAAGTAATTATTATATTTCAATTAAATAAATGTCCTCAATAAGAGATGTTCAACTGAAAGCATTATGCTGCTAATGTTAAACATATTCCTTTATTGAAGAAGCAGTGAGTTACTGATTCTCAATGAGCTAGGATGAATGCTGTAATAAAGGGATCTTGGACCAATGGAAAAGCTGAAAATCATTGATTCAGTGCAAATATTTCAGATAACGTTATATTAACCTAACTTTCTTGTCTTAAAGTCTAATTGGAAAAGTTCTTGGATTCATAAAATATCTACCACTATCCTGTTTTGGTTCTAGTTCTTTAATATAAAATGGCAATCTAAGGCTTGAGATCAATTTTAAAATTACCTGTATATTCCTGTGTAGCATCAAGTGGATCAATCCAGACAGTAACGCTTTCTGCTGGGACCTCTTTAGAGGTAGTTATTTCCTTCAGGATATCCTCAGGAATCTTACGATCCCATAATATAACCTCCTTATCAGATGCATCCACATGTTCCTCAGTATTTATCTACTCCAAAAATAGATGACAGTGCAAAAATGAGTAAAACATTACATTTTATTAAAACACACAAAGTAACATGTCCAAGAAAATCACACAAATTGTTATTACATAAATCCTTGTTTTTATTTCAAGGTACTCACTGCAAAATGAAAATATGTTCTAAGAGAAATTTCAGAGATATCCTGTCTTCAAATACTTTCAAATTTAATACTGAAGTTTAGTTTTTTTGGTTAAATAAGACTGAGAATTCAAATATGGACAAACATGGGGAAAGAAACTAAGCATCAAACAAACAAGTAACTTAATGATAGCATTTGAAAAAAATAATAGCTTCAAAGTATGAAACTAAATAATGTCGTAAAACACTGAACACAAGAAATACTTAGAAGTTAAAAACAAGTAGGAGAAAGGTAATAATGTATTTTAAGAACCAATAACCTTAAAAAAATAGGGAATTATGAATGCTAAAAGATAACATGCCTTAGGAAAGTGTTTGTCTAAAATATACTTTTAGCCAACAAAGAAAAGGAAACCTAGAGATTATGAAGCAAATATTAGGAAATCTAAGTAACGCTTAAATAAGCCATTAAAAGGGACATAAGAAATGATCAGTCTTGTTTTCACTACCCACCGAAGTTGTGTCCTAGGGCAAGAATGTAAAGTCAACTTTTCTATTTTTTATTAGAGGACAAAATTAAAATATAACATAAATCAGATTTGTCATAGAGGTAAGAATGTGAGGTAAGGAGAGTATACACACACATATGGATATACATATATTTTAGAGCTATTCATATATAAGCATATATGTAGTACTACATATAATAACTAAAAAGAAAATACAGTATAGGTTCCTTTAACCTGGCATTTTTAAACTTTGGTAGTTTGGATTTGGAATGAAATATTCTTTGTTATGGGACTAACCTGTGTATTGTAGGATTCTTAACAGCATCCTTGGCTAGATGCTGTTAAATACCCTACAATGTAGAACCTACTAGACAGATACCAGCAGCACCAACCCTCTCTGTTTTGACAACGAAAACTGTCTCTAAATATTGCCAAGTCTGTCCCCAGCCCTATGTAGAGAACCACTGCTTTCAATCATTAACTTATTAATGTATATTTAAAATATAGTCTCATTTGCAAATTAGTGAACTGTTTCCATTTTATGTAACTTTTTAAATCAGTAAGTTTATTGGTACGGTTTAGATATACATAATGATCACATTCATCATATGAAGCTTGTACCCTTATATGATATATCCTGATTCTTTTTTCATCACCACCCTCCCCTCCCTTCTGCCCCTCTGCTCCTTTTCATTTACAAACACTTTGTTTTCCATTTTATCTTTCTTTTCTCATTTTTTTTCTTTTCCCTTCCTCCCTTTCCCCTCTCTTCTCCCTGTGCCCCTTCCCATTTGACCATTTTCTTCCTAATTTGCAATATTTATTATAAATTTTGGTCTTTATTTACACTTTGTTTTTCACACTGGAGAAATAATACAATATTTACACTTATATTTCACTTAAAAGTATGGTCGATACGCATCCATTATCCTTCTTTAATGACTTTAAAATGTTTTAAAACTGCACTGACCTTTGGAAATTAGGATACACTAATGAAGCAACTCTAGTACAGTAATTGACTACACTTTAAGAATTTTTTTTTAAATGTCACCCGTAATTAAATATTGGCTCAATCAGAAGACTTCCTCTTTCAAATCATGAGATGTATATGCAAGAAAATGCTCCTCAACTGAGAGTTTCAGTTAGAGACTAAGACCCTAAGCAACACAGACTCTCCAGGTCTTGTGCTTCCTGACAACTTTCCTTACCAGAGCAGATCATCAGGTTTATACCGCATGTGATGCCTTATCTGGACCCCATGCTACAGTGCTGGAGTGATTACAACATTGAAAATACATGATTTAAAAGTCACCAGCAAGATGAAAACTCCAAATCTATCAGCAATGTCTGGATGATACTCTGAAAGTTCCTAAATTGTCCCAGAAGTTAAAAGTACTAATATTTCAGAAAGCTTAACCCACTTAAAAATTATAAAATATTCTTT
Source organism: Dasyprocta punctata (assembly GCA_004363535.1). Taxonomy (NCBI): domain Eukaryota; kingdom Metazoa; phylum Chordata; class Mammalia; order Rodentia; family Dasyproctidae; genus Dasyprocta; species Dasyprocta punctata. The sequence continues at coordinate 82,781 of RJWM01006446.1, forward strand.
ACTACAGATCATAGTAAACATCCAATTCATCCATTTACTTATGTACTTATAAATTCAGCAAATGTTTATTATATGGCACAGTTCTAGAACCTAAACTTAAAGCAGTGATAAATATGAGATGAAAACCTCTACTCTATGAAATTCAGATTCCAGTGATAATAAACAATAAATATATAAGCAATTGTGTAGTTTGATATGCAGTACGATATGTATTATGCTGCAGTGATGAGAAAATAAAGCAGGTACAGATAACAGGTGTGTTGCTGGATAGTAGACAAAGGGTTACTCTTTAAGACAAGGTAACTAGGTTTATCCAAAGCCAAAAACTGGAAACTACCTAATATCCATCAACTGAATGAATGAACTTGTTATGCTATATTCACATAATAAAAAGTTATCTAGAAATAAAAGGCTGAATAGGAAGTAAGTATTGAATCATACTAGAACACAGAGAGGGACCTTTGCTTTGTGAAAGAATAAAGGCACAGGAGACCATATACTATGATTCCATTAATGTAAAATGTCCAGAATAAGCAAATCTATGGGGATGAATAGGGAGGAGAGATGGGGAATAAAGAATAGTAAATAGGTATCCAGATATTTATTAGTGTGATGAAAATATTCACAAACAGAATGAATGATGGCAACTGTGAAACTACTAAGAATTACTGAACTCACTCAAAATAAGCAAATTATATGATAGATAAAATATGCTGCAATAGTGTTGTTTAAAAATGGAGTAGCCAGTTGCGGTGGGACACACCTGGAATCCCAGTGCTCCAGAGGCTGAGGCAGGAGGATCACAGTGTTCAAGGCCAGCCTGGATTACATAATGAGTTCAGGTTAACCTGAACTACAGTGAGATCCTGTCTCAAAAAATAAAATAAAATGAAATTAAAAAAAATAAATATAAATATATATAAATAAATAAATAAAAGGTGTAGTTAGGGAAGCCCTCACTAAAAAGGTGACATCTGAGTGAAGATCTGCAAGACAGCCTGGCAGTCACCTAAGTGAAAGCACATTCCAGTCCACGGAGTAACAAATACAAAGATCCCCCCACTGTGGGAGTATGCCTGACATATTCACAGGCAGCTAGGAAGCAATACTGGCTGCAGCAGTCAGGTAAGGAGAAAGCACTGGACTTGAGGGCAGAGTAATGGAAGCCAGATGGTGAAGAGTCCTGTAGGCTACAACACACTGGCAGCTGCCCACCAACAAAACCTCTACTAACAATGTGCAGTGTCCTAAACACTGCATAAGCCCATAGGGGTTAGGATACAGATGTAGGGTATATGGTACAAAAATTACAAAGAAATAAAGATCAAAATATATAGTTGATGACTGAGCAATGAGAAAATACTAAAGAAATATTTGCAGATAAAATATAGAACTAAGAATATCACAAAGTTGCTAGGTTAAATATGTATCAACTGCATTTCTATATACCATCAACAAAAATTTAAGTTTTTAAAAAAAAAAATCTGGAGAGGTCCTGCAAAATGGCCGACCTGATGACTCCACCGTAAGGAGGCTCCCTGGAATATACCTCCCAAATGCTGGAATACAAAATAATACAATAACAGAAAGAAGGAAAGGGGAGGGAGATGGATCCTCTGGACCTAAGAGGAGTCTAGGATGAGAACTGTAGCCCTCGGAAAGAGTAAAAAAAAAGAAGTAAACAAA